>JAABKJ010005124.1:0-23440 GCA_011634705.1 Andricus grossulariae
AATAATCGTAGAGCCTGCATTATAACAATTAGTTTTGTTGGACTTGATGTATTTTCAGGTCACATGCCCACAGAATTCTTTACTCAGAAGATTTTAACTAGCAATGCAACTATATTGGAGCCTGAAAAGGGTGCATTGATATTGGCAGGTGTTAAAATAATTGCATCCCTCATAAGCACTCAGGTTGTTGAAAGAGTTAGAAGAAAAACCCTTGTTCTCTCAACTGGATTGATTGCTGCCGTTGCCCAAGGTTTCGTGGGTACCTTTTTCTGTTTGGAAAAATTGAATTTCGACGTCTCATTTATTGCGTGGATGCCCCTCTTTGGGCTCACAGTATATGCTGTAGTAATGTATATTGGTATTTTTAATTTTGGCTACTTTTCTCTTGGAGAACTCTATACGGCAGATGTCAAGACTGTCGCAGTAACAATCTTAAAATGTTCCTTTATGATCCTCTCGTACTTATGTCTATTTCGGTTTAATGAGATCAACAGTATTATTGGTAGTCATGTGATATTTTGGATATTTTCTGCTTTCTGTTTTATAGGGACTTGTATATGTTTTTCTATTATTCCGGAAACACAAGGTAAAAGTTTGGAGGAAATACAAATTGCTTTAAAGTCTAGAAAAAAGTATTGCTTCGGTTGTTGGTAATTTTTGTATTGTCCTTACAGTATGGAAAAATACCCCAGAGTTAAATAAATTGTATTTCATCATAGTGAAAACCTCTATTCAGTAGATGTAGTTTCACAAATGTATTTATTCCACTATAACTTTGTTTCGGGAGCCAAACATTTTTCTTTTAAGTAGCGGGACAATTTGTGTTTTGAAAATTCGATATTTTCAAGCAGTATGAGTATTGAAAGCAATTCGATTGTTTTTAGTTTTTACATTGATCAAGAGAGTGAACATAACTAAAGTTCAAAATGAGTTTGTAAGAAAATGACCTGAAGAAAAATGGAATTTCTAGTTTTTCTATGAGGGCGGATGTCTGTCCGTTCATCGTACCTTTTCTATGGAGGGAAGTTTGGGCTAGTAGGGGTAATAAGAGCTAATGATGGGAGAGTAAGTAATGGGAGTGTGTGGAAATAAGGGAAAGGGAAGTAGCGAAAGTTAAGGGAGTGAGGGGAAATAAGGGTAAATGAGGGGAGGAGACTGAGGGAAAATGAGAGAAGAAGAATGAGCGACAATGAGAGAAGGGAAGTAGGAGATATGACTCATTATTTCCTTATTTCTTACTTAGTGGAAGTATGGGAAGTGAGGCGAAATTATGGTAGGGGTAGGGGAAGAGAGAGGTAATGAGGGGTGAGAAAGTAAGAAGAAATAAGGGAATAGAAGTAAGGGAAGTGAGGGAAAATGATGGGGAGTAGAGAAAGTGAGGGTAAATGTGGTGAGGGGTAGTAGGGGAAGTAGGTCTATAGGAAGTAGGAGAAGTGAGAGAAAATGAGGGCGGTAGGGGAAGTAAGGTGAGGGAAAATTAGGGGTTGGAAGTTGGAAAAATTTTGTGTGGGGAAGTAGGGGAAGGGGAGTGTTTGCTGGAGAAATGTATGAGAATGAAGTTGGGGAAGTAAGGGGAAGTGCACGTTGAAGTATGGGAGGGGAAGTACAGTAGGAGAGGGAGAGTAGGGTAAGTAGGGGACTGAAGGGGGAGTAGGGGAGGGGAGGTTTGAACGAACTAATTGACGTCATAATAGTCTACGAAATCCCTTTTTTGTAGGCGTACGGCGCCTACTTTCAACAATTTTTTGATATGTTGCAGCAGAAAAATTTTGAAGCATGTATATTTTTTCAAATATTCGAAAAGCGATGGAAAATATGAAAAAACGGAAAAGAAATTTTTGTAGAACTCCGAGAAAGGAACATTTTTGCTTTTGGTCTTTTCGAATCCAGTATATTTTTTGAAAAAATGATATTTTTTATATTTAAACAAATTATCGGCATCTAATCCTTAAATTTTTGTTTTGTTACACAGTATGATGCTATGCTATTACGAATAACTATTACGATTTTTTTATTGCAGTAAATCTTAGGAAATTCTCGTAAATTTACGATTTACACCTTATATTTTTTGAAACATTCATTTTATTATAGTATAGTGCAAGTAATGTAAAAAATTGTTCTATAAGAAGAGATTATTATTAATAAAGGAATTAATATTCTCTTTATGCCTGACCGTTTATTACTTAGAATTTTGTATTTGCATATAAATATTTAACCTTGTGCATTAACAAGCTTTGTGCAAAAGATAAGTTTCATATTTACTTCTGTTCTTATAATATTCTCGGATGAGAATTAGCGAGGGTGGCTCACTATTGAAGGGTGGCCCACTATTGGTGTTATTATGCTCTATTTGTCCAACAAATAAAAAAAAGTTTTGACAAAATAATTTGCATTCTTAGGATTAAACAGACGCTTTAATGACTCTATTATAAACGTGTGATAACTGCACGATTGTTCTTTGATATACGGACACCTGAGAATCCGTAAGAACAGGTTGGAACATAAACGATAGTACGCTTGTCTCATTCCGCATACTTTGTAGAGACAGAGCAAAAAAATGGAGATTGTGGCCAGCACGCAAAGTAGCCCCAGGTGACAAGTTAAAAGAGGAAAGGTGGCACACGGGCCAGAAGAGGCGAGTAAAATCGGATATGCTAATGAAATTCTCAAGATCGGATCTATCGCACATTCTCGAAATTTTCTTCAAGATTCCAGATTATGCAAATTTATTAAGTTTTATAATGTCGCGGAATATTCTTAAAATACAGAAAATTCTATAAAGAAGATTAAAAAATTAACGTTTTTTAAACCTTAAAAGTTAAAATCGTTGTAAATATTCTCAAACATTTGAAAATATTTTATAGATTATTCGAGAATGCTCCAACAGATTCTGTAAGTATTCGAGAATACTTAAGATTGTCAAAATTCTCTTGAGTATTCTGTATAATTTTCTGAAATGTTCTCGAGGTGTTTAAAATATTTTGGAATGCTGTAGAATGATCTGGAATGTTTTGCTTTTTTATAGAATATTTTTTATTTTATTTCAAAAACATCATCGGAAAATTATGTAATGTTCCAAACATTCCTAGAATTATCTGTAATGTTTTAAAATATACTAGTATACTATGGAATAACATATAATTGTTTGAACCTGATGGGGCTTTCTAGCATATTTTGGAAAATGTTAAAAGTTTTTTAAGGATTACAAAGGACCTTCAAGTGATGATTATCAAAGTCGTAATACACAAAGAAAAATCTTTGTTTGAAACAAACAACAGTTGCTTGACCCTTTGTCAAAGAAAGAATTTCTCCGATTCAAACCAACATGTTTCTGAGTGTAAGACAATTTCAGAAACGCTTTTTCCACACATTTCGAGCGGGGTCATTTGACGTACTTTGGCGTTTTTGAAATTTTTCAAATCGATAAATCGTCTTCGCGAATCCTTGAAAAAATTGTACTGAGAAAAAGGTTTATTTGAACACGAATTCTTCCTTTGATATGTGGTCAAACAAATATTTTTTTGATTTAAACAAAATTAATTTGATTCAAACACGCCATTGTTTAACTCTCACCAATTTTATTCAAATCAAAAAAATCCTATCTTTGATATAAGGTTAAAAAAATGTTAGATGTGGCAGAAACTCTGTAGAAAGCTTAAATTAATGCTTAAACCTTATACTTCAAGACAGAAATAATAAAAATTATAGGAAAATTTTACCTGAAGAGCTGTATACATTAGGGTGGTCCAAAATCATACTTGTTCTAACTTCTTTTGCGAATAGAGGGCATACCACCCACTCATTAAAATATTTAACGATAAACGGCACACTTAATCAAATTAAAAAAAAAACAGATGTTTAGAGATCATTTCCATAAAAATTTACAATAATTTATATTTAATAAATTGGTTGGACAATTCTGTAATGTCTTCAACAAAAAATTTTGCTCTAAAAAATGACAAATTACCGCTTTAATTATAGAAAAAGATTAATTTTAAACATTTGTTTCAGAACTAAATTATTTTTTGATTAATTATTTTTCGAATACGAATTTTTTATATAATGAGGTAGTAATATCTGAGTAACGTAGATATTTAATAATGAGCGTGAAAGTTGACCAAATTAAAGAAAACAAGAGCTTTCTACCTAGTTTTAAGAAAAAGTTACACGTAAATAACAATGAATTGTTTAAATAATTAGTGAATTCTCAAAACAAAGGCGAGTTTTCTTATAAGTGACTAATTGTCCGATTGAACGTAAAAAATATTTCTTTCAATCAGTAAGTACAAAAGGTTTACTTGGTTTAAAATGCTTCAAAACATGTCAATTGCCGAATAAAAGTAATTTATGGCAAAGAAGGGAGAAAAAAGGTCATATGTGTCAATTTAGTGCAAAATGATAAATTTGAATTTTTTTTTGGGCTTGATAACGGTGGCGGGGGTAATCAAAATTCAGTTCAAATAAGCGGCAATTATTCGTTGAAAACACTCAACAAATCTTAATAATCTCCCGCCAGTTGAAACCCGATTTGAAGGGATTTTTTTTGTCCGGGACCCTCACAAAATGTGTGTGGGGGAGGGGGGGGGGGGGGGACATGCTCTCTATTCCAAAGTCAATTTTTTGGACGATATGATTTTCAAAAAATTGCCAAAAAAGTGGTTTTTAAAGGCTTTAACACTAATTTTTTCAAATATATCGAAAATGCCTAGTCGCATTCGAAGGGAAAAATCGCACAGTACAAAGCATTTTCCGAAAACAACGGAGCTCTTTCTAACATAATGCTTATCTCCGAATTTCACCAATTCATTTAATTGAAAGAGTGAGAAAACAGTAAGCGACATTGCCCAAAACTAGGAGAGGATAGAACAAGTTGATAAGTACGTGTTTCTTCGTAGTCTATTTACTAATGACGGAACGATAGATGGAGAGATAGATACGCGTATAAACGAGGATAAAAAGGTTATCGGCAGGGTCGCATCCATTCTCAGAAGTAAAAATATACCAAATAAAGCTAAAATGACGATATATAATTCTACACCTACACCTACTGTGATGTACAGTAGTGAGACTTGAACATGCCAAGAAAAGGATAAGAGTAAAATTAACTTGTGTAAAACGCTAATGGACAAAGTCAGTAACGAGAGAATCCTTAAAGAATTTGGTGTAGAGGAGACACTGTTTGACAAGTGTGAAAGAAATTTGTTGAGATGGTTTGGACATGTTGAGAGAATGAAAGATGAACGACTGATGAAACAAGTATATCGAGGTAAGGTAAATAAAAGCGTACCCAGAGGCAGACCCAGGAAAGACTGGTCGGAATGGGTAATGAGACCCTAATTCGAAAAAATATAAAAAGCCATAGAAACACACTGTCTTGCATGAGAAAATACATTGACGTAAAGGAAACTAAAGAAGTATCTGAGGGCAGAAAAGTGTGCGACAAATAGTTTATAAGAAATGCATGATGAAGAGTGTCATTGGATTGAATGGCACTTGAAACGAAAGACCTTGAATATCAATGGGTCCTAGTGGGGAGCTTTACATAATGACTCTGTGAAGCTTTTCAACTGGGGTGCTTGCTAGAAAGATTGATCAGCGACCTGGGTTGGAGCAGGGTTGCGGAACGAACGTGTTATTTAAATGAACAATACGTGAATTCTAGATTAATCTAAAAATCGACCCGCCCCCATACCGCCTCTTACAATTCCCTTCCTCACTTTTCTCATATGAACTCCTCCCTGGCTAGAACGGAATGAGTCATGCTTGCCCCGAAAAGGATATGGCTTAATGGCATAATAATAATAATAATAATAAGTATTCAAGTTTTGTCTGGTGAGGTCGGTAAAATCATACAAAAACTTTGAAGAACTAAAAGATCTTAAAGATCCTGGAGTGATAAAGACTCGCGAAAAGCACTCTGCAGTGTGGTTACAAATTCTGAAGCAGATCCTTATGGCCGTGAAAAAAATAAATCCAGTTTCGAAGTTGCATCCAGGTTTTAAGAGGATTTTACAACCTGAGCGCAAATGGTTGGTACATCGTGTACTGTTCAGCAGCACATACAAGATTCATTCTGACGTGTATTATCGTCATTTCTTAAAAGTCAAAAAAATGCAGAGTGCACAGGATGTGAGGCAAACGCAGAAAACTGCTCATTACTTCTGAAGATAAAAAATCAGTGGGATGTGCCCAACCATCTAAAGTCCAATACCTTCAACTCTCCACAAGGGTTGTTCTTTCACACAATGTTAGTACAAAATACTCCTAACTAAAACTTACGTCAATCCACTCACAAACCAATTTCTCGTAAATAATATAGATATTTCCAGTGCAATTAAACGAAAATGTTTACGTTTTACATTTTATTCACTATATCGCTTTGTATTATTAATTTGCTTTCGAAAAAATTAAAAATTTGCATTGGTTTAAAGTAGAGAACCTTCAAATTTTAAAGCCTTCAAATAAAGGGTCTCCCAGTTTTAACACTTACAACGCTTTTAATTTTATTTTCAAATGCCTTCTAATTTTAACTCATTATTCTTCAACGTTTTTGTCTGAAAATCCCGTAAAATATTCAAAAAACTTAAATATAGGTATCGAGCTATGTTAAGTCTTTCTTGCTTTTGAACATTTTTTTTAAATTTCGGTAAAAGCTTGAATTTTATTCAGTTTTCAATTGAAAAAACTGTATAATAAAAACATATGTTTTGTTAAATAAAAAAATGTTTCAATTCAATATTAGGCTGATTTAAAAAAAGAGCACCTTCCGACAAAGTCTTACTTGGCTGTTTGTACACTTACGGAAAAATACATTGACGGATTTTTAATTGCAATCGTCTTATGGACGTATTCAGAGCCTTCAAAAATGGTTTATTTTTGCTCAAGAGTATATCTCATTTGTGATTTATCTCACGCGGAATTCAAGTTTTATGTGCTCAATGAAATTAAGGCCATTTTTTAACGAAGTTTTAATCATCAATCATTTTTTCTTGAAATAAATGTGCCAGTACTTGGTATTGGGCCAGTAATGTGAACTGGGTCAGTACCTTTTATTGTAGTTCTCCAAGTACGGGCACACCGTTACAGTGATTGGTCCCATATATCAATACCATTTTTTGGGCCGGTGTTGCGTTAGCAGTTTGCCAGTACAGACTTATAATCAGGGGTTTTGCCAGTACTGGATCAGTAGTAAATTTCCACCTGGAAAATGAATCGTGAGAATATATAAAACTGATAGAATGATTGATTAAAAGGTCACACACCAGTTAGAGTACGGTGGGCGTCTGTCTTTTTTTAATGGTGCACCATGCACTTTCCTTTACAGGAATGTTTAACCCCAGCGACCTCGCCGAGCTCTGCAGAGGTTTCGTTTCTTTCCTTCCTTTTTTCTTTTTCTTTTAAGTATGTAAAAGACGAGGCTCAGTCTCTCTTCTCTGTTTCGAGTCGAGTTAATTATATAGCTTAACAAATCGAATTATCGAGCATGCTAACCATTTTTTCAACGACTCCTCAACTGATTCCAACTAACAGCTCAAGATACAATGTAGAATTTTATTGCCTGTTCGAAATTATTTGGAATATTGCAAGTAGCTTAATTGACCATATTGTGCAACTTGTTAAAATTCACTCAATCAGAGTTATTATAACCCAAGAGATATAATACCGCGTAAGGCTTAGGGCAGACCAAAAAAGGATTTTTTTGAAAAGTAAAAAAGCTTTTCAATTTTTTCAGATATATGTAAAATAATACAGTTTGAAGCCTAATAAACTCAATTGGATGATTCTGAGTATTGTTTCGAAAATGTTTAAAAATGAATAAAAAGTTATTGCGACCATCATCTAGGACATACTATTAGAATTATGAGAAAAAATTGAAACAAATTTTTTATGTCAGTTTTTAACGTCTATAGGCAATTGAAAATTATTGACTTCTTATAATAGTTAGAGATTTCCATTCAGCATGATTTTTTAGGCATAATTATGTAATATTACTAGCAAATAGATTTCCCCGATTTCACCCCTTATAAGTCGCCAAAAAGTTGTCAAATTTTCTTGATTATGTATTTAACATCTTCTTTCATTGATTTTTCAGAGTTTTATTAGAGAGAAAAGTTTAGAATAGATAAGTTTTTATTTAAATAACGTAGAGTATACAGATACTGCATTTTTTGGCGTATTTTAATTTTGTAGTACGTCATTTTAGTGAATGATCACAGAAGAGTCATCTGTCACATCACGAACCCCTTTTCCAAGTCTCACTTTAAAAAATACGAGTGTTAGTGACTGGTCACAGAAGAATGATCGTGAGGATTCGTGATTCGAGTCTGAAGTGCTGCCATCTGCTAGACAATTCGCAAATTAGTGATAAAGTGTATTAGTATAGGAATAGTGAAGTAATTTGCAATTCTTTAGTTTGATTTTAGTGTGTAATGTTCTTGATTATATCACACTTTGTGTGTATTTAAAACTGAATATTCCTCATTTGATGATAAAATACTAAAATATTGTAATATATTTCCAAAGTAGCAAAAAATATTATCGGACTAGAAAGTTCCTTATAGACACAAAAATTTGCCAAACTAGAAACTTTAGGTACGGCAAAATTTGCCGGAACTCAATACTCTACCTTTAAATAACCCTAGGATAGTTCTTCTATTTTAAAAAATCTTATTGTTTGTATCTATATAATTATATAATTAATGATGCAACGTTGCATTTCGCTAACAAACTTTTTGTAATCATAGACATAAATAAACAGTAAGGTTAAAAAAAAAACTTCTCAGATTGTTTGAATCAAAGTTTATCTTGTTTTAAAATCGAAAAATCAACTTTTAAACAAAAAAGTGAGATTAAAAAATATTAAGGGAATATTCTTGTAGACATTTTTCCAAGAAACAATTTGGCTAGATAAACTGGAAAATTTGAAGAAAAAAAGTTGATTTTTTATCGGAAAATAGTTCTACGACATCCTGTACACAAAATCAACAAAGAAATGCATGGTGTACGCAATATTAGTTTGAAATCATTTCAACCGAATAGAACAATGCTGAGGTTATAGTTAATAATAATTGCCAATAAAAGCTTTATATATTTCACAGTGATTTGTATATAAGTGTGGCAAATATATATTTGTTTTTTCTTAATATAGTTTCAAAAGTATTTAGCAACATAAAAATGTTTAAAAAAAAATATATTTCGTAATTAAAATTAAGTAAATTGTCTTATAAACATAAAAATCATATGACTGGTTTTCAATCAGTTTTCTTGTTATATATCATAGTTATTCACCTTACGATAATGTGATGTCAACAATAGTCATAGATATAAACCTGAAAAATAGTTTTCACACCAGAAATTTTTAGATGCGATAAGCTTGTTTGAAGAAAAACAGCTTTTGGCGCTAGGAAAAGCATTTTCGAGAGAAATAGTCTGCTAGTAATATTAATTATGCCTAACTAAACGTCAAAAACTCAAATAAAAAATTTTAAAAAATGTTAATAAATTTTTTCTTATAATTCTAATAGATGTCCTAAATGATCATCTTACGACTATTTTTGCAGTTTTTAACTCAAAAATTTTTAAGGCAGCACTGAAAATCATTCAATCGAGTTATTTTAGGCGTCAATTAAAAAGCGGTTTTATTTGTCAAACAAATCATTTTTTGAGACCACTCTAGCTAGGATATACATATTTAATTAAATAAAAAAATAGATAACAAATATTCTGTTCCCTTGAATAGAATTCAAATCACGGACAATATCTACATATTATACACTTGCTTTAATTTTGTAGAATAATTTATTGAAAGCGGCTGTAAATTCTGCACCTCTAATTTTTTACCATTAAAAGAAGCAAGATTTTTTAAGATCGTAAAATGTATTTGCAAGGCGATTTTTGATGCGAATGGCCAATCGTTGATGCCCCTTGAATACGTTACCGGCAATCTGCTGTTTTATGTTCTTCCAAATAACGATTTCTTATGGCAACGGTCTGATTTTCATGCACCGTAAAATTTTTTACAACCAACGAATATTGGTCATCTGACTATAATTTCAGATCGTAATACAACCATACAGAACAAACGATTCCACTGAAATAACAAATAATTATTCATAACTTTCTTAAAATGACTATTTGAAGTTTTAAAACAACCCTAATTATAAATATTTTATCAGCTCACTTGATTAAATTTCAAATGTACCTAAATGCTCTAAACTTTGTATCATGGTTGGTATTAAGAACTTCACATCCCTCCAACTTATTCTTGAAATAATGAATGTACGTGTCTGTAGTTTCGAAAAAAGATAAAAGACATAAATGAGCATCACTGTTTGTTGAGGAAAGATTTTTTTTTTAATAATAAGACCTATTCGATAAATTTTCTTTTTAAAGTGATACTGATGTTATTACGTGGGCCATTAGTTATCTAGATTGTGGGTAATAAATTGATATGGCTGTCAACATAATGTTAATGGAAATGTCAGAATTAATTGAAAGAAGTGGTTCTCTTGGATTAAAAATTATTAAATTCTTAGTGTAATAAATACCTTAGATGAAATTCTGTCTTCATCCGGTTGAGCGGGTTGGGCTCCGTCAGGTCCCGATCCCGTCTCAACTGGCCGGAAGTCTGTTTCGATTCCTCTGGAGTGTCGCCTTTTCAGATCCCCTGAAAAAAATTTAATCCGATTAATGAATTAATGAGGAAAGATTATTTATTCAAAGCCATCATTTCACCTTTACAATTACATTCTAATTTTTTCATTAAATTAATGCTTCTCCTTTCATATTTCAAAAATGTGTAAAAATATTCTTGTCTCTGAAGATAATTGAATAGAAATTTCTTGATATTATAATTGTTCCAGACTCGTCTTAATTAGAACTTTAAAATTATTTACTTTATGATAAATATTTTGAAAGAAAAAATGCATGAAGAAGTTTGATATGCCGGGTTCTAATGAGTAGAAAAATATAAAGTTAATTGGATAACGTGATTGACTCTTGGGAGAAAAATAGTAAAAGTTCGTGACTGTCGCTGATTAATGTCTAACGTCTGACAAAAATTAGATACTACTACTGCCTCTGTGCATTCCGCTGATTAACTATGATCGCGTGCAGAATAAACCAACATTCCTTCGAGATATCCAAACCGCTAATTTTATTATTTTTTAAAATCATTTAACAATTAATTCAGCTTTAAAGCATTCCAAACTTGAAGATGTATACAGTCTAAGTGATAGACTGAAGATATTACAAAATTTGTTCAAATTGTTGCATTAGTATAAGAAACGTAGAGTTGCAACGTTTCACGAAACTTTGGCCGAATGAAAAGTTTTAAATATCAAGGTGATATAATTATTAATAGTAAAAAAATTCTATTAAGTATTAAATTTAAACATTCAGTTATGTATTGATATACATAAAAATGTGCATAGTGGAAAATTAGCAGATTAGAAGATTCACCATTTTAGTCGAAAATTTACCTCTTTGGATGGAAATTCGTCTTTTTTGGTAGAAAACTAATCTTCTTGGTAGAAACTTCATCTATTTGGTTGAAAATTCTAATCTATTTGGTTGAAAATTAACATTTTTGATAAAAATTCATATTTTTCAGTTGAAAAGTCGACTACTTGACTAAAAGTTGAACTACTTTTTCTTAAATTAATTTCTTTGGATAAAGATTCATCATTTAAGTTGAAAATTCATCTTTTTGGTTAAAAATGTAACTTTTTTGTTGAAAATTCGTAATTTTTGGTAGAAAATTAATCTTTTTGGCGGAAAATTCAACTATTTGGCTAGAAGTTCAAATATTTTGTTATAAAATCATTTATTTTGGTTGAGGATTCATAATTTTAGTTGGAGATGCATCTTTTTTGTTAATGATGTAACTGCTGTGTTGAAAATAATTTTTTTGCTTGAAAACTAATTTTTTTGAATGAAATTTTAACTATTTCAGTTGAAGATTTATTATATAAGTTTAAAATGTTTATCTTTCGTCGAAATTGTAAGTATTTTTGTAGTTGAAAATTTGTCTCTTTTGGCCGAAAATTACTCTTCTTGGTAGAAAATTCATGTATTTGGTTCAAAATTCAACTATTTTATTGAAGTAACCATTTTTGTTGAAAATTCATATTTTTGGGTTGCACTAATATTAATTTGCGGGTATTAGAAATTCGTTAGTGGAAGTAACTAGTTCATAGGTAGAAGTCAGTCACTGCTTGAAAATTTTAACATATTTAAATCTACAGACTCGAATATTAGTCTGTTTTTGTTGAAGATTCAACTATTTCGTTGTGAAGTCATCTTTTTTGGTAAGAAATTCAATTCGTCTTTTTAGTTTGAAAGCTTATCTCTTTTGGTGGAAATTAAAAATTTTTTGGTTGAAAATGCAACTATTCGTTTGAAATTTAATCTGTATTGGTTGACGATTCAACTATTTTGTTGAAAATTCGTCTTTTTTGGATGATCTTAACTGTTTTTTATGTTAAACTAAAATCTTTTTCAGGTTTAAATATGAACTATTAATATTTTTTGTTGAAAATTCATCTTTTTTGATTGAATGTTCAGCTGCTTGGCTATAAAAGTGGAACTACGTTTTTAAAAATGACTTTTTTTGGTTAAAGATGCATAATTTTAGTTGAGACTTCATATCTTTCGTTGAAAATTCAACTATTTGGTTAAAAATTCAACTGTTTGGTTAAAAATTCAACTGTTTGGTTGAAAATAAAAATATTTTGTTGAAAATAAAACTGTTTGGTTGAAAATTCAATTGTTTCGTTAAAAATTCATGTATTTTGTTGAAAATTCGTCTTTTTTGGTAGAAAATTAATTTTCTTGGTTGGAAATTCATCTTTTTGGTTGAAAATCCAACAATTTGGTTGAACATTGAAGTATTTTGTAAAAAATGCAATGCTTTTACATGAAATATTAGGAATTTAAAGCGTGTGAAACTAAATTGTATACAGTACCCACATTAATTTTATTGAAAACAATAATTTATTTATTCTTCTATTTTCATGAAAAATCTTCTTATTTTCCCTATTTTAGAGCATTTTGGTCTGGGAAGCTTGTTAGATATGCATTTAAAAGAATTTTTTTTATTCTTCTTGCAAGTTGGGCGGGGGGGGGGGGCATGACATATAAAATTCGTGTAGTCCAAAATTTTAAACATTTCAGGCCAGGTGCTGGTAAATCATCTCATTTTAACCTGACATGTGTGCGCAAGCATATTGTGAAAATTTTGAACGTTTCTGAAACTTTGGTCTAATGAAACGTTTCATCGCTTCATTGTTTCATGAAACTTTTCATGTTTCAGAGAAACGAATCATTCCCTCCAATTCCTAGAGAAAAGCCAAATATTTCGTTTAAATTTTGTTTTCAAATACTGTATTCTTTAGTAAGATATTTTTTTATTTGGAAAGGGGTCACATAATCGTTTAAAATTCACAATTGAGACGCATATCGCCCACTTTGACTATTTTTTAAAGAGTCTTTTGCTTTAAAGATTTTCACTATAAATTAGATTCTGTCCCTGCATTCATATTTCGATCTTCCTAGTCTTTTTCTATTTTCAACACATCTTAAAGGCAGTTATTTGTCAGAATTATAATCTTTATACCTTGTTTTATTCGAAAGGTACAAAAAAATGAAACTTGCACGCAGTGCAAGTGCACGCGTTGAATACAGTAACATTGTAGAACACTCTACAATTTACATGCACTAACATCTTGCAGAACTGCATTCACACTGCTATAAAAAATAATGAATACCAATTTGACACGCGTTCTGCGAGAGTTACGGGCATGTAATTCAAACTTCCTGTGAGATGATATTGAGATTGTACGTATTTATAAGACGACCAAAGGTTTGTCATAACAAAATAAAACGTAAGATATGTAATACTAGGGTGCCCATTGGGAATCTAAATTTTGGAATTTTTAAAACGTTATTTCATTTTTTTATGAAAGAACGATTTCCTACTTTTTAATCTATTATTTAAAAAATAAATGCTAATTGTAACGGACGAGCTGCATAAAGGTTATATTATTGATGGGCTGTAAAATGACTTAACAGTAAGATCATTTTTGTGGACTCTTTTTCTTGAATGGTCGGTAATCCGGTTCATCCTACATTCTCCCGGAAACGCATTAACATTTTACTGATAATCACGTAAGGATTTACGACGTCGATTGAACTTGATACATATGTGCTGACTATACGTAATAATGATTAAAAAGCTTTTAAGAGAACTGATTTTCTTTTTTGGTAAATTGAATGAAATAATTGTTTACAATTAAAAACAATTTTATTTTGTATTACTATAACTCAAATACAAGCAATCAAAATCGGTTTAATCTACATTTTTTACTAAATAGTAATAGCACAATAACTGTGTCAGTAAGTAATTGTAATAGTAACTCATAGTACAAGAAAAAATGTAATATGACACATAACGTAATATGTCATATTACATTATTTCTTGTATTTTGTCTTGAGTTCCAAAACTCAAAACAAAATCTGAAGTATTAGAACTCATATCCCAAGCATTAAGTTCCAATCTACGAGGTCTTAAATTTTAAGCCCCTAATTATGAAGTCAAAAATATAAGTTCCAAAAATTAAAACACCATAAGTATGTGGCCCAAAATATAAGAAACAAAATGGTGAGGCCCAAATACGATTGTAGACTATTCTATTCCAGAAGATTCCAGAAATTGAAGCAAATTTTTGAAATAGAAGAGTATTCCAGCAAATTTCAGAACAATTTAGAATATTTAGATAACACAATTCAGAATAGTTTACAGAATTGCAGAATAATCTAAAAATCAGATAAAAATATCCTTTCCGTAGAAAAAACTATTTTTGCTGAATATCCAGCAAAGCACGTTCCTTTTTTTATCTTAAAACACTGGAAGTAGAAATTTCTTTCTTATCGCTTCTTACTATAAAAGATTCTCTGTACCTCCACGGATGTCATATAGAGAGTAGATACGAGCCTTATCTTTTTGAGCCTTATGTTTTTGAGCCATATGTTTTGAAATTTTTATTTTGGCCCTTGTATTTTTGAGCCTTGTGGTTTTGGGACTTGTATTTTGGACCTTATAGTTACACCTATGAATCCAAAAATATAAGCACCAATCCACAAGTACTTATATTTTAAGTACCAAACTATGAAGCCAAAAATATAAGTTCGAAAATCTAAAACACCATAAATATAATTCAGATAAGAATATCATTTTCGTAGAAAAAACTATTTTTACTGAATATTCAATAAAGCACGCTCCTTTCTTTATCTCAATACACTGAAAGTTGAGATTTTTGTATTGTTTCTTAATAAAAGATTCTTTAGAACTTCACGATATCCAATTACAAAAAAAATAAATAAATCAGTCATCAAATATAGTTTTTTTGATGATGTTTTAGGATTTCATATAGACACGGGTCGAAAATTTATGCTTTTAGTCGGGTATGCGTCCGTCGTATTTGGGCCTTATATTTTTGAGCATTATATTTTTGGCACTTGTATTTTGGGCTTTGTAGTTTAGCCTTATAGTTCGGGACTTGTATTTTGGTGCTTTTTGGCCCTAAGGTTTTAGGCCTTACGGTTTTTGACTTGTGGGGTTTGACTTACAATTTGGAAATTATTTCTTGGGACCCCATTTTGGGCCTTATATTTTGGGTTTTATATTTTTGGGACTTACGGTTTTGAACATAATAGTTTTGAAAGCCGAACACTTGTGATTTAGGGTTGAGTTTCAGGATTTCGGAAAAATAAAAATATAATATAAAAATGTTGCATTTCTTCAAAGTTTACAAAATTACAATACTTTTTCTTCCATCTAGACATTTTAAACATAATTTTTTGTTGTCCTTGTAATTTGTTAGAATTTTTTCCACCTACAACATCTAAAACTCTACACTCTCGAGTAATTTTTTTGCCTCCTCATCAGAATGGCGACATAGAGTCACGTGTCGGTTGGTGACAGTGACATTCGTTTACAAATGCACAAGCCGGACACGTGCGCGTTCTCCACGAATCATGTCGAGAGCTACTAAGAATTCACTTTTATTATCATTTTATTAAGTTGAAAAATTACTTTTTAAATCATTTACCAATTGCGAAAAAATCTATAGTTTAGGTGATTATTAATTTTATTTTTTAATATTCTATAATTTCTAATTTCCTATTCAGTATATTAATGTTTAATTACCCAACTGAAAAATGGTATCAGTAAGTAAAATATTACCTCTATCATCGGAATTCCGTTTCTTCACAATTAGAATTCCATCATGCACTTCAATTTCCTTGAATTGATACAACTTTTTCTAAAACCCTCCAAACAACTAAACTTCACTACATAATAAATTTCTTTTCTCCTGATTTCCAAAATTACGACGAAATTTCACTTGGATTTGGTATTCACCACGTTAATCTTAAAAAACAACTTAACTTTTTATTAAATTTCGATTAAAGTTAAGTTTATAATTTGTAAATTAAAATAATTCTAACTGATAGTGCGTTTAAAAATAAATAAATTTAAAGAAAATCTGAATTGCTTGTGGTGGCGTTAACTGATTTCAGGAGTGGTTATATTATTTGAAACTACTTCCGCTCACATTTTTGCATAAAAATGTTGACCGGTGCACCGAGTGGCGAACTGAGAATACAGAGAAGGTTCAGTCACAGGTGCAGTTCCGACTAGACTAAGGATTCGAGTGTGCTCCTTGGCCTCGGGTCTCTAGGCAAGAAGAGAGTGGTACTGAGTGTATTTCCATTGGCCTCACATTCCCGCGCAAATCTTTTATCCAATCGCAACACTGAACAGACGTAATTGTTAGTTACGAAGAAATTACCAAAATGGAGGGGTACTTCACTTATGCCTTTAATTCACGTAGACGGATTCACGTACCAACAAGGCCGTAACCAGAAAAAATATTGGGGGGGGGGTATACGACAGGACAAAATTTTGGAAGGGGGGGGGTATGCAGCAGGAAAAATGGGGCGGGGGGATCTGCAGCGGTACATAGGAGGGTATATGGATATTATGTACATGTTTCAAGAATTTCGGGGTGGGGGGTCAAACCAGCCTCACCCCAGGCTGCGGTCTTGCGTACCAAGGGGATAAGTTTAATTAAAATCCGAAAAAAGTGTCGGAAATATCACAATTTAAAGAAAAGTCCACTCCAAATTTCAAAATGATGTAGTTTTTTAATAAAATTTTTAGTACGTTATTTTAAATTCCCAGAAAATTTAGATTGTCATTTATCTTTTTATTTGAAAGTGTTTTCAAACTTAAAAAGTATATTTCAATTTATGTCGCTACTTTGTTAATTTCAAATGTTTTTGAAATTTATTAACGGATTGCGAAAGAGGACGGTAAAACTCATAAGAATCGGAAAATACAATTTAAATCTCTAAATTAGGTCAGCCAATATAGAATTTTAAGGACAGTAAGGCGTTATCGTTACTGTGACAAAAAATGTAACGTTACGTGTAGCGCGTTACTGCCAAACACTGCTAAGTACCAAAATAAAAGTCTAAAACCGCAAGGACTAAAACCATAGGTCCCAAAAATACAAGACTCAAATTATAAGGCCCAAAAATAACGTATCAATCACTGAGTTCTAAGCTGTCAGGCCCAAAACGATAAACTCCAAACAATGAGGCCCAGACGGATAAATATAAGGCCCAAATACGACGGACTCGTCGAAGGTTGACTAATGAAAATAATTATTTCTAAAATTACCTTTTTAAATATAACTTCCTATGAAATTAGTAATAATATCAGATAATAATATCGTTAGGATTACTTCAATGAAGTATTTATGTATACGTTCGTGAAGGCATAAGATTAGAACGAATGAAAAATGATAGGATTAAATCTTGCTCTTCAGAATATATTGACGAGGATCGAGGTGACCTAATAATGTCTAGAATTATTTTCAATACGCATGTAAAATGAGAATATTGACATGACGACCTGAAATACATAAATGTAAATCATTCAGGATATCTAAGATTTCACATTTTAATCAATGTCCCCTGGAACTTTTTTTTTTAAATGTCACATTTTTTGTTTGAAATCTTCGTACCTTGATAAAGAATTAAAAGAAGTATTTTTAATTTCTAATCTGACCTATAAATCCATAATCGGTGTTTTTATCAAAAATAAATATAAAATTTTTGCTAAAATGGTTCTGGAATGTGTCAGAATGTGTCGGAATTTTCTAATTGTTCTAAAATTCCGCCATATTTTACTTTTATAAATATCTTGATATTTCTAGAATATTCTGGAATCTGTTAAAATGTTCCCGAAATTTCTAATAATTCTGGAATTTATTGTGGATTTTTATAAATCATTTTATAAGAGATAATTCCTATCTAATTCAACCTTGTGTTCGAAAAAAATTCTGAAAGCCTATATAAATAGGAGAATAATTTTTTCTATTAGGTTCAAAACGGCTGTTGAGAATTTTTTTCGAAAACAGAGGTGAATTTAACAGGAATCATCTGTACAAAAATGATTGATTGAAGTCCACAAAAATTGGGAAGCCTTTTTGGACCTCCAGGATTGCAAAAAAAAATTAACTTAGGATTCCCAATGAATTCCAACAAATTAATCGTATTCATGTAGGATCTAAATGCGCTGCTTTTTTGCGAAGTGTATATTTCGAATACCAGAATATTTCATTTTCAACTCTCCCTAATATTGAAGCCTCTGATTTTGAAACGGAAACACTTCCGCGAAGAGTCGGCGTCAGAAGTCCCCGTAGCGCCGATGTGTCAAGGCACCAGGATTGCACAACGCTGCAAGGACGTTCCTTGAATTTCCATACCTAGTGGACGAAACCCCGAGGCTTCATGGGATGAGTAGAAGGTTTGAAGGAAGAAAGAAGTGGAATGGAAGAGAGTATAAGGTGGAGGTGGACCCTCCAACCTCTGACCCTCTTGGGAACGTCGGTGGGCCCTCGAGGGCACGAAGAGTCCGGGGAATCCAGCGGGCCCACCCCTCCAAAATACTTCCACAAGGTTCATGTAACGAGTCGCTGTCCCTCTCCTTCAATCCCAACCCGTTAATCCTCTCGATGGGGGAATTATATTTCAGTTAGAAGGCCAGATCGATCACCTGAATCAATCTTTATTTCGAAGAGTGTGCAAATTTTTCTTCCTAAATATTTTTATCACGAATCCGGATTTAAAGGATTCCCAAGGGGAAAACAACTTTGGTGACAATTTAATTGTAATAAAAATCTAATCTAATTGTAATGCAGAGTAATCAACCTGTAGCACTAAGTAATCCACTTGTAATCCGCGGTGATTCACCTATGGTCCTAGGTAATCTACTTGTTAACCACTGCAATCCACATGCAAGCCGCAGCATTCCAATTAATCAAAGGGAATCCACTTGTAACGCAGAGTAATCCGAATAATCTACTCGTAATCATAGGTAACCCCAGTCATCCAATTAATCCATTGTGATCCAGTGTAATTAAAGTGCAATCCTCCATTAATTCATAGTAACCCCTTGTGATCCTAGTTAATGATCTTGTAACCCTAGATAATTCACTTATATCCGCATAAATTCATTCGCAAATCGAAAAGATCGAAATAATGCAGAGTAAACTACTTGTAAGCCTAGGTAATCTACTCGTAATGTAGAGTAATCCAAATTATCCCCTTTTAATCCTAGGTATTTCGGTCATCCATTTTTAACTATGCAAGTAATGCATAGTACTCCACTTGTTATTCTAAGTAATCTCCCTGCAATCTGGGTAATCCATTTATAACCCTATGTAATCCATTATATTACAAGTATATTACCACTTGTAATCCTAGGTAACCCATTTGTAATCCTAGGTAATCCACTTGTATCCTAGGTAACCCACTTCTTATCCGGAACAATCCACAGGTAATTCGAAGTAATCCAAGCAATCCATAGTAAGCAACTTGCAATTCCGGATAACTTACTTATAATTTTGGATAATCCACTTGTTATTCTGGGTAATCCACTTGTAATCGTAGACAATCTATTTGTAACCCTAGATAATTCACTTGTAATTTTTCTAGATTTTTCAACAAGGTAACCGTGACCTAAAATAACCTAAACATTTTAAAGAACTATTGCGAACATAGTAAAGGCTACTAAAATGTCATATAAAACGAGATTATACAATCTGCTGAAATCTTTGATCAAATCACCTTAGTTTATATTTTTAACAACAATTTAGAAGATTGAAACCCTTTACTATCGGTAGTAGTCATGTCAAAAATTGTGAAAAAACTCTCTTGTGAATAAATTCTTTGAAATTTAATTAAAATATTATCAAATATCCTCTAATCCCGTGAAATTATTCAACCAAAATTTGATGATATTCCTTGAAATTCCTTGAAATTCTTTAAGCTCCTGCAAATTTATTGGAATCTTTTAAAATACCCTGAAACCTTTTCGTTCTTTTGAAATCTACTTAATTTTCTTGGAATATTTGAAAATCTCTTCAAATCTTTCAAATCCCTTAATTCTTGTGAATGAATTCTTTGAAGTTTCATTAAAATATTATAAAATCTGTTGAAATCGCGTAAAATTTCTTAAAATCTGATGATGTACCTTGAAATCCCTTTTAAATATTTGAAGATCTATCAAATCCTTTAAGATCCTGGAAAATTTACTGAAATACTTTTTTAAGACCCTTTAAAATCCTTAAAAATTACTTGCAATCTTTTCAAATATTCCAGGGTATTTGCAAATACATTTGAAAATATTTAAAGATTTCAGTGTTTCAAAATGTTGAAAATCTTTGAAATACCTTGAAATATTTGAGAATCTCTTCATATGTTTGAAATCCTTTGACATCGCTTAATTCTTTTGAATAACTTATTTGAAATTTTATTAAAATATCATAAAATTCTGTGAAAGCACATAAAATCTGATGGTATTCCTTGAAAAATTTGAAGTTCTACGAAATCCTTTGAGATCGTGGAAAATGCATTAAAATACTTTTTTCAGAGCCTTTAAAGTTCTTTAAAATTACTGAAAACCTTAGAAATCTGATGAAATCCTGTGAAATCCGTTAAAACTCCTTGAAAATGCTTTGAAATATTTGAAAATCCTCTGAAATCCCTTGAAATATTTTAAAATATCTTAGAATAACCTGATAAACTTATAAAATTTTGAATGATTTTGCGGGTAGCGGTAATTTCAAAAATTGTGAAAAAAATGTGTTTATATAAATAATGCTTTACAGAATAATGGAAAAAATCAAAATACTAATCTAATTATACCAACGTAAAGTCTTTATAAGGTGATTACAATCTTTTGTTGTAAAATTACTAAACTTTAACGTTATATAGCATAATAAATTTGGATACATGGATTTCCTATAAAGTTTATTTGTTAAAAATATTACGTAGCAGTATCGATCCTTCCTCCCATATAACTGATTGTAACATTTTCCCGAACCCCTCCCCCTAAAAGCTGTTACGTAATTCATGGATGGCCCCTAATCCAATTATAAGTCACGTGTCCTATATATCCTACATGGAGAGAATTGATTGGGGAAAGATTCCGGAACATTTTCGTAAAGCTGGGACATAGAGGCATTTGGGAAAAGTTAAACATTATTTTGCTAAAGCTTACAATTATTTTGCATGTAATTGGTTGTAAGTCAAATGTTCGAAAAAGAAAAATATGCCTTCGAATCTTTCGGCACCGAAGGGAAATGTTTTTTAATTTTTCTCGATAGAATTCATTTCATTCAATTGTATTTGAAAGTTTCTCCAAATGATTTTATGTTTCAGCTTTATGCAAATTTCATTGAATCTTTCCACAATAAATTTTCTAAGTGTAGCAACTCCATTTGTAATCTTAGATAATCCAGCGTAATCCTAGGTGATTCACTTGTAACATGAAGTAAACAACTTGCAATCCGAAGCAATCCACCTCCGCTGGACCGCATTTTTAGGATTTATTTTCCCTTTGAAAGTTTCTCAAAGGTTCGGTTCCAGTCTGAAACCCTTTGAAAATTTGTGCCTGAATTAAAATCAATTTATAAGATATCGATAAAAGTGCGTGCTAGTACTTTTGACACATTAATGGGAAGCAATCAAAATTTAAAGAGGGTCCGATGAAAGGGCAATTTCTGCATTTCTGGGAAAAAATGTCGGCTCGATTCTTTTTATAAGTGAATTTTTGACTGGCTGAACTCTGACCTCAATGTTATGAAGGGAATCTGATTCCTGAAATGCGTGCGCTGGCCCTGTAATCTTGAACCAGTCGGACCTCCACCACCAGACTGAGCGAGTGGATATCTATAATTTAAATCTCAGAAGAGTATAAGTGGCAGGAAATCATTGTAATTAATATAGAGAATCTACACATGGTCCAGGTAAAAATATTCGACCAACACCTGCAGGATTGAAACTGCTGAAACTTCCTGTTTAATATTAATTGCTTTAATTTTGTAGGTTTTAAAGTTTTATATTTTTTAATTTTTGATCGATGTTTATATTATAATATTTTAATTACTAATTTATAAAGGAGTAGATAGTCATGTATCTATTTAAGATCATGAACAACCTATCCGATTCCTAACATACCGACACTTTTTTTGCAATAACTCACGGCCACGCAAAATGAGATATCGAGTTAAAAATTTTGAAAAATTGAATTAAAGGTAATAAGAAACGTTTATGTGGTCCTAAAATAATTTGCCTTGAAACCAAATAGGTAAATATTGAAGGCGAACAGACTTAGTTTTTAAAGAAAATTGAAATTTTGAACAAAAAAGTTAATTTTCTATAAAATAGTTACATTTTTATGAAATACTTCAATTTTTAAGCAAATAGTTGAATTTTCAACCAAAAGTATGAATTTTCAATAAAAAAGTTCATATTTAACTCAATAATTTAATTTTCTAGCAAATTGTTGATTTTTAAAGAAAAAAATATGAATTTTCTTTTTTTAAACTTGTTCTCGGGTTAAAAAGAACCCGGTTTTCCATGATAGCCGCGGACTAAGTCAAGTGACTGATGAGACGAGGATGTAATTAATTAATTTAATACGATGTATGAAATCATTTGCGATGATGTTGTAGGTAAAAAATTAGCAGCATGGATCTTGGTTGTATAGGTTGCCTGCAAATTTCGGTTAAGTAGACAAGCAATTTCGATGATGTAGAATCTTCCACCTTTTTTGTTGCATCACAATGTCCGGTCGATTGGTTTGGATGTAATTATTCGTCTGGATAATAACATCCCAATATAAGATGCAATCTTCGTTTTCTAAAACGGGCATTGGAATGTATATATAGAAAGGCATCCATTATTCTGTTAAGAATCCCAGGTTTAGGGCAGGTTGTTGATTTATAATCCCCGCCATATCATTATGCCTGTGCGTATATTCTCTTTGAGCCATTACGCGACAACCATCAATAATGTGCTCGATGGA
>JAABKJ010005125.1:0-23437 GCA_011634705.1 Andricus grossulariae
ATTCAAGGGTGCACACGTGTGTAGTTACGATGGCAAAAATCCATGAATTGGGCTACGAACTGCTACCTCATCCAGCATATTCTCCAGATTTAGCCACCTGCGACTATTTCCTGTTTCCAAACCTGAAGAAATGGCCGGATGGTAAGAGATTTGGGTCGAATGAAGACGTGATCACCGAAACAAACGCCTATTTTGAGAGCCTTGAGAAAACCTATTATTTGGAAGGAATACAAAAATTGGAAAAACTCTGGACAAAATGTATCGAGCTATAAGGAGATTATATTGAGCAGTAAAACGCTAATTTTCTGAAAAAAAAATCTTTTAGTCGAAAAGTGACTGATTTATCAAACAGCCCTCGTATACCACAGTGAGAGGGGTAAACACTACTAATGCACTTAAGTGTGGACATTAGAGCTTAAACCTGACGCCTATTTTAACGCATACATATAAACGCTCGCAAGCAACGCAGAAATACATAGCTGAGTATATATCTGGAAATCGCGTACATACTAAATGAAAAATATAATAGCGCTTGCGAGAAAAATGTGACCTTACTGAGGAGCGTCCATGCGGCTCCTATTGAGAAAATATGAATTAACACTCCCGCCAACTTCAAATGGAGATTTTGAATTAAAAGTACAAATGTGTTATTATTTACAAGCATAATACCAGAGGGCATATTAATCTACAGGCAAATCAATTCAATTCTCAACTTTACATAATATATGGAAGACGCTAAAAAAAAGTTTTATTTAAAAATATTAATTTTCAGTCAGTGGGAATGAGCAGTTTCTATTTCCCAATTGAAAATAGAAAAATATTTATATAATTTGAAAATCAATAATTGAAAATCAAATAATTGAAAGTTCTTACTGAGCTGAATAATTTTAATTAAATATTGAAGATGACGTATGAAAGAAATAACCTGGAATTTTTGGTGACCGGGAAAATATATCACGTGATGACATATTGTACTTTAAAATAATCTTTCCATCTTTTGTCTTTTCTGAGAAATTATGTACAAATTTAAAAAGGGTTCGATTTCAGCCTGTTCTAAATTTTAAGTTCAATTGTCAACTTCTTCAATTATGATATTCTTAGTTTAAAATTCGTAGTTGTAAAATCTTCTAATAAAAAATATTTCATTTTTAAGCATAGTTTTTGAAGTGTCAATTGTCAATTTAAAGAATTTTAAAATGCAGTTTTGACGACTTAAATAATTAAAAATTAAAAGGGGTTGGAATTGAATTTTTTTGATAAAAAATGTTTTTAGTTGATAAACTGTAATTATAATTTAATATTTTTTTCAATCGAACTATACTTTAAGTTTTGTAATGTTAGCAATAATTGATTTTTCAAGATGAATCTGAAACCATTCAAAATTAAAGAGTTTAGAGATTTTATCTTTAAAAATTGAACTGTTGCAATTCGAAAGCCTTAGTAGTTGAACAAACGTAAACCTCCAAATGATTCAATTTTAAATTCTATTCAAATCCTGTTTCAGTCTTATGTTCTTATTCATAATGTCAATTTCTAAAATAAGCTTTACAGATTATAATATTCACTTTCTGGCTCATTGAAATTATTTGTTGACAAACTAGTAAGCACCATGCCACTTTATGTACGATTAATTTTTCTAATACAGATTCATAACATTTCGTATTCAAAATACTAATTTTTCTACTGAAACTTATTAGAGACTATTATGAAAATGTCAAATTTCAGTACTTTAATATGAATAACTCGAATAGTTTAACATTTTCCCGTGTTTTGTTACACAAATACATTAAACTTTGATTCATTTTAATCATTGATTCGAATAGGAGGAAGGCAGCCAACTATTCGCACAACGAATGCGGGACACTGGGAGCTTACCAGCAATGACCTTTTTTTTGGGAAAGATTTCAGGATATTACAGTTTTGATCAGTGAGGTGACTGCTAGAGCTTGTGCAGGCACCCCATTGGTCAAAACTGTTCCACTGTTCTGCTAATCTGCCTCCTTTAGTACGTATTAGCTTGTTACAAGCGTAACAATATAGATGATTGCATACATTTTTATGCGCGCGTAATATGAATTTTAAAGGTTATAATATTTTAAAAAATAATTCCAAAAAGAGTAGTAAATGCGGGACATTCGGGACACCGGCCTGTTTTGCGGGATAAATTCTAAGGCGGGACACGAGCTGCTAATGCGTGACTGTTCCGCTAAATGCGGGACGGTTTGCTACCTTGAATAGAAGGTCTCTCAGTGTGCAGTAGGGATTATTGGATCATTTTGTTGCGGATCAAATTGATATCTTCCAGTTTAGTGTAAAGTGAATCGTTTGCAATATAAAATAAAAATTATCACCAAAAACATCTACGAAGCAAAAAATTCCGCCAAGAAAAAAGTTATCAGTGCAATCAACATAGTTTGCGGAATCAAAGTTTGCTAAGTATTTCTAAAAGAAATCTCAATTTCTTAGTTTATTAAATTGAAAAAATTACTTTCAATTTAGATTTCTTTTAGAATTACTTGATAAACTTCTGTTCAATAAAATATGTTGATTGCACTGCTAACTTTTTACTCGACCAAATTTTTCATATAGCTGATTTTTTTTGGTGAGATTTTACTTTTTTTTAATACAAATTTGTATTTAGTTAAATACTTGTGTGAAAGTAATAAAAATATTGAATACTCAACACAATAGGATGCATATAATTAGTATTGATATTTAAATAATAATTTAAAATATAGTTGATTAATCTAAGTAACCAAATTTGTTAAGTTTTTCATAGACAGACAATAGAAATTGCAAGAAATAAGTTTAAAAAATATGTACTGCTTCATGCTCTTGTAAGTAGTTTTTCCATGTTGATATGCATAACAACATGAAAATTGTTCCCTATAGAGATGTTACAAATTCTAGAAGCCCTTAATTAGATTCAAATTCATTCTCTATCATTTATATATTCGTTTTTGGCATACTAAAAATTACCATAAAATCTAATTATGGTTTGAATATAATAATTTTTACCAAGCATTATTATTTAATAAAGCTCACATGGACATGTGTAGTGTTAGGACTAGCATTACGAAAAATTGCGTAGTACTAGCCCTGGACGAGCTGGAAATGAGTGGGTCCAATTACTAAACAATCGATTTTTCTTCATAAAAAATGAAAGAGCTCGATAAATAATCATGGAATCAAGAAATCGTAAAAAAAACTATGAAGAATGCCATGCAAGAGACTCATCTAATAAAATTTGTGTACCAATCGGTTGAATAGTGTGGACTGTAGGTATGTCTACCTACTAAAGAATTGATTTTTTTCATAAAAAGGGGAAATTTAAAAAAATAATCTATGAATCGAAAATTTCGAAATAAACGGATGAAGAATTTCATCAATCGGTCTAATCTTTAAATTGTTGTATTAATCGGTTTAATAGTGTAGGGTAGGTTGCAGTGTGTCTAGTTACTAAAAATTATACATTTTTTATGTTTTCTGAATCTGCTAAATCCAGTTCACCAAATATGGAAAAGACATATATGCGTTTTTCGAGACAAGATATGGGCTTTTTTCTGTGCTTAGCGTCGATTCACTACCGCGAATCTTGATTAGTCCAAAATATTATTTTGTACATTTTGTTTATTTTCTCCAAATAATGTACGTATATCTGTTACTGATTAGTTAGCAGAATCTGCGGGTAACGAATTTGAGCAATATTCAATCCAATTTATTTTAATCCAATTACCAGTCTCGTTTGTAACGATGCATTGCGAAAAACAAAAGTTCCCAGTACTCCACAGATAGACCACGAATTTGTCGAGAAGAGTGAAAGATGAAAATTAATAAAGAAATTTTGTTAGAGGCTGCAGTGTCATTAAAGAGAGGAGAGCACGGTCCCCTTAACTCGGTAACCCATATTTCACTGGAGCACTTACTCTGGCCATTCTTTCCTCACAAAGCCACTCGTTCCGCACAAAAATACTCAGTGAGGCCAGCCTGTTCCAGGTCTTACGAAAAATCGCGGCTAGGAATACTGGAGCTACTTTTAAATATATCGCGAAACTTCTTTCCTAGTCTAGAGAAAAGAAAGTGGCAGGCAAGTAATTCAGGCACCACGTCCAAGCTTTTCTTTATTTCACCTCATTTTATTCGAATTACAACCTATTTTAAAAGAACACCAGCTCCCAAACAAATGCTTGCAATCGTTCACTAATTACCTCAAAAGTTTCGAAGCCAACATTTCAAATAATCTCTACGAACGGCTGGAACAGATTTAGGTAACTAGATGTTTAACGTTAATGGGAAATCCGACATTCATGTTAAATTATTCCAGGAATTAAATTTTCAAATGCAGGCTACATTTCACTTTGCATCCACGAATAAACAATCAAAAGGAAATGTACTTATCAGTAGCATCTCTCGCTATCATAAAGGTCCAATTCTGTAGTGTAAATTATTATAGCGAGTTTTATAGTTCTGTTGAGTGAGGGAGACTAATAGGATTTGAAGCGTTTCCATACAATCATGATGAATTACTGGAGGCAAATATCGTTTGGTTAGTCGGACAAATATTATTCAATGGTAAACTTTGGCTTTTGAATGAGGCTCTTCCTTTTATACAATTTCGCCCAGCTACTTTTCTTTTTCAAAGAGGTAACTACCGTTAAAAGTTGTGAAACGTTTTTTTAAACTTGTTCAGTAATTGAAAATACAACTTTTTGGTTAAAAATTCGTCTTTTTCCTTTGAAAATTCAACTATTTTGGTAGAAAATTAACTTTTTGTTGAAAATTCATATTTTCGTGTTAAAAATTCAAATAAATTTGTTTCAATTCATCTTTTTGTTTTAAAATTTTATCTGCTGTAGTAGAAGTTTCATCTTATTTGGATAAAAATGCAAATATTTGATTGAAAATTAGTCTTCCTTGGTTGCGAATTCAACAGTTTTGTTGAAAATTCGTCTTTTTTGGGTTAATTCACTGTTTTTCATATGAAATAAAAATATTTTTTGCTTGAAATACCTACTATGACATTATTTTCTGGTTGAAAGTTTATTGAACTTTTCGGTATGAAAATTAACTTTTTTGTTGAAAATGCATCTTTTTGTGTTTAAAAGTCAATTTTTTTCTAAAGCATTCCACTTTTTAGATTGAAAATTTAACTATTTGGTTTAAAATTAAATTATTCTCGATTAAGGTTAAATCTTTTTGGTTTTTTGTTGAAAATTCAACTGTGATCTAAAAAAATTAGATCATTTGGTTGAGAATGGATCTCTAATTTTCTGTAATTTAATTATTTTATTCAAAATTCAACTTTTTTATTTAAAAAACATCTTTTCTGGTCGAAACTTCAACTGTTTTGTTGAAAATTCATCATTTTTGTTCAAAGTTCATCTTTTATTGTAGAAAAGTCATCTTTTTTATTTAAAATAAATAAGTAAATTTGAAATTTCTAATTTAAATCTGAAATTGTTTTATTCCGTTTATAAAAGATTCCATGTTAAAAAGGTTGCAAGATTACAATGCCGGTTTTTGAATTTATATTGATGTGCAGGGAAAATGAAAAATTGGTTAGGGAAAAATCAGGGAAAATTCGGGGAATTTTGAAAATGAAGTTTTGTGGCTACCCTAAACATGTTTAAATCTTCATTAACTTAATTGTACACTTGACGATGTTCGAAGGTTCAAACTTGTCACTTCTTGGAAATTAACTAAATCCATGGAGAATGGCTAGTGTGGTTTTCGTGGTAGAACCACTTCCGGAGAAGTTCGTCTTTGGGAAGTAGAAGTAGATATAGAAGTTTGAAGGGATGCAAGTCGGTACATAAACGAGTTGACGACCAAAGGCATAAAGGATCACAACAAGCTACCCCACTCTCTGCACGTTGTTCCTTTCTCATTTAACGCTTCCTGCTTGATGCGGTTAACATTCACCTGTTAACGAACCCATTGTAGTTCCTTGGCTAATATTTGCCTCACTAATCACGTGTGCTATTTCCAACTTTGGCGTACCAACATAATAACATCGTATTGTCTCTTTCAATCTCACAATTCTATAATTCATTATCAAAATATGATTGAAATACGAAACGAAATTTCGTTCTTTTATTTTTAATCGAATGTGTTGAATTGGATAATAATAGCTGTATTTTTTCATAATAGCACGTCTCGGAATCATGTCAGTATCGCCACTTGTAGAAACTTTATTTTAGCGATTCAACTATTTTACTACTGTTTTATCACACGCCTGCTAACGCAGTGTTTTTTCTACTTTGTCTTTAAAAATATTTTTAATCTTCTTCGCCGATTAGATGAAATAACATACTGAAAAGTATTCATTAAGAATACTTTAAATTCATCTATCCTTCATTTCCATCTCAGAACTCGGATTATACGATATTTTCGACTTTTTTTACTTTTTGAAGACAAATATTTCAAAATATTAAAACCAATACAAATTTTATAATTTCTCATACAAGCTCTATAAATTGAGACATTAAAAATGATTTACTTTGAATTAAAATCCTTAAAAACTGAACCATCTCAAGAGGACAACCTTAATTATAGTAGGAAGATTTTGAATTGACATTTTTTTTCAATTGTACCAGAGCTAAACAGTTTTAGATTTAATATTCAATATGACTAACTAACGTTGAAAAGTGACCAATTTTTAAGTAAATAAGTTGCAAATCAAACAATAGACAATCAAAGATAAACAATGCTAAATAAAAGCATTTAACTTGTAATAGTCATAACAATTCAAAATTTAAAAGCATTTTGTTTTCAAAATAATTGTCATAGTCAGTAATTCATTAATCCTTTCTAATTAATATCAATTCATACCGAAAACATTGGAGTTTTTATTCACATATTCCAGGGGGCCGCAGGTCAGGGTAAACCTGGCCAGTCAGGAAAAGTCAGGGATTTTGAAGAAAAATTTCAAAAGTGAGGGAATTTTTGTAAGAAACTCTCAGTAACTGTGAAGAATAATGAGGGCTGTCACACACTTACTTTTCTTCACTTTTTTTTTCAAACCACTTTTCAGGGATTTTTCAAAAATGAAATCACTATAGTCACTTTTGTAAATGAAAAGCTCACCTCAATTACTTTTCTTTAAATTAATTAAATCATGGGTTAACCACTATTGAATACAGGCCTATACTACTGTATGTACCTATTTCTGAATTTTTTTGAATTCTTTCGAAATCTTCTATGGTATTTTAGAAGATTCCAAAAAATATGTAATAGGTTTCAATAATTTGAAGTGATTTCAGAAGATTCAAAAGCTTTAGAAAGTTTCAGGGGATTTCAAAAGATTTCAAAGGATTTGGAAGTTTTTAAGTTATTTTAAAAGATTCCAAGACATTTTTAATAGATTTTAATAATTTGAAAGGTTTCCATCGGATTTTAGAGATTTAATTATATTTTTTTAAATTCCAAGGAATTTTCAAGAACTTTAAAAAGTTTAAAAGGATTTCGAAAAATTTCAAAGAATTTGAAATATTTTCGGTTATTTAAAAATATTCCAAGGAATTTTTAATAGATTTTGATAATTGGAAGATATTAAAAAGGATTTGAAACATTTTTGGGTATTCTTATAACTTCCGAGGAATTTTAAGGAGCATTCAAAAGTTTTAAGAGTTTTCAAAAGATTTCAAAGTATTTGGAATATTTCACGGTATTCTAAAAGATTTCAAGCTATTTTAAAGTGATTTAAAAAGTTTTAAGGAGTTTCAAAAGATTTCAAAGGATTTTAAATATTTTAGGGTACTTTCAAAGAGTTTCAGAGTATTTTTAAAAAATCCAAGGGATTTTATACGATTTCTGAGGATTTCAATAATTTTAAAGGATTCTGGAAGCTCTCAAGGTACTTCAATAAGTTTTCCAGGATTTCAGAAGATATCAAATTTAATAGAATTTCACGGGAATTCTTTGTAATTCCCTTGAATTTTTTAATTCACTTAATTCTTCTAGATTCACTCAATTCTACTTAATTCAGTGTTTTTCTTTCAGTTTTTGTTTAATACATCTTTTAAACTCACCTTGAATTTTTATGTATGTCATGAAATTTTTTTTAATTTTCTTGTATTTTTCTGAACTCATTTAAAACTTACTGAATTTAATGAATTTTTTCATATTTTTAAATTTTTTTCAATTTACTTGATTTTTTTTAATTCACCTTGAATTTTTATGAATTTCATCAGATTTTTCTCACTTAACTTAAATTTCTTCAAATTCACTCCAATGATACTGAGAGTAATTGCATTTTTAAAATTATTTTACTTCTTTCCAATGCAATTTAAATTTAAATTCAATTTTAAATAATAAATTATAAATTTGTAAATTTAAATATAAAATTGATTTATTCTATTCATAGAAGATTCTATAATAAAAATGTTACGAGACTAGAATTTTGGCTTTTGAATAATAAGTGTCAGGAGAAATAAAAAATTAGCGAAAAATCAGGGGAAAGTCAGGGAATTTCGAAAAAAAAGTTTTGTGGCCAATTTGTTATTTTTAATATTACAATTATTGGTGTACGAGTGAAGGAAGCTTGCAAGCGGATTAATATGACTTCATCTATAATGTAAATGGCAGAATGCCCAGAGGTAGACCGCCGAAAGAATGGTTAGAATCTGTAAATGAGACATTAATCCGAAGAGCCGTAAGAAGCCATAGAAACAAGATGCCCTTTACTTAACAAAAACAAAAAACTAGAACTTTGAAAAGTATTTCAAATTTAAAACCGTTAAATGAACAAAATCTAAAAATTCAGAAAATTCAAGTACAAAATGAAAATTTCTCAATGAAAATTTTAGGATGACTTACTTTCAAATGGTATACTTACATTTGAAAATAATAAATGCAGTAATTTTCGTGAATTTAAAAGCTAAATTATTTTAAAATGATAAATAATAAATAATGTTTGGAGGATATTAATTCATTTTATTGGAATTCATAAAGAAGGAATTTTTTCAAAGATTTTTTTACCTTCGCAACTGTTATTATTTTTTTATGGTATTTTTTTCTTTGTTCGCGACTTTTTGCGACCCTTAGTAATAATACTAGTTTTTGGTTTTTTGTCTTTGTGTTCTTAAATGATGAAAAAGATTTAGAATTGTTTCAAATTTATGTTGTTAAACACTGATTGGAAATTGTTAAAAGGGTGTTATTATATTTTAGTTATTTCCAAAATTTGTATAAAATAAAAATTATACCAAATATGTAACTTGAGGATGGAAATCTAAATCTGTTTCATCATTTACGGACCCCAAAGCCACAAAACCCAAAACTAGTATTTTTCTCTTTTCGTAAAAGATTTTGTTTTAATAGGGCTATCAGCGTGAGGTCTGGAATTTTTTTTAAGTATGAAAGTAGGAACCTGGATAAGGCCTATAATTTTGAAATCAAAATTCTGTAGCAACCCTGGTATAAGAAATGAGATTTAAAAATTTCATACAAGATTTAATAAAATGGTTACAAGATAGCAACAAGCACTTCCACAATTTAAGTTTAGAATTTAAACAATAAAATATTTGATAAATTAAAAATACCTTCATAGAATGCAAAATTATCAATGTAATTTTATGGAAATTCTTCATAGTACTGTTTTTATCCTTTTTTGTATGCCTTACAACTTCAAAAAAAATGTTTAATGGGCCTAGCTATTTTTAACGAGGGTCGTACGTAGCACCTTTAATCAAAAGTATATTTGTATACATTTTTTCCACAGAAGAGTACTATATTTTTTTGAGTAGAATCGAAAAATTGTGAAACAATTTATGAAGCCAAGCTTTTTTAATATGACGGGTGAAATTATTATTTAAAAATTAAAAAATTTCATGTTTGACTTATTTTCGTAGTGGGTTGTCGTGGAGACATTACATGGTTGCTGCTAGGGTTATATTGGAGGTTATTTTCAACGAATTTTCATTAAAATGTCTTCCTTAATTGTGCAGGGTCATTAATTAAACCTTATCTGATTGAGGAGGACATTTCAATACATAAGTACTTTAGTTTTTAGTCCCTAAAAATGGATTTTGATGGAATTAAAAATCAAAATGTAAGTTGGCGCCAAATTATACTCCGTAGGATACATACTAAAATCATAATTTTCAAAACTGAATTTCTCAGAAATTAATCTCGCTAGAGGGTTTGCAATTTTCATAGAAAACGTATTTCATATTCCGTTATATTATGTTTTAAATTCATTTTCCAAAATTCAACTCTCTATTAGCCACTCTCGACCCTTCTTAAGTGTATGTCTTAAATTCAAAGTTTATTTCGTTTCTACAAATACAGTTTGCAAGTCGATAGGATTTTATGCTAGATAGAAAATAATTGAACTTACTAAATCTTGTTTATTAGTTCAGGTATTTTTTATACGTAATGTGTTTGATCCTATTTTCTTTGATAAAAGACAAGGGATTACACTTTGTAGTTCATTAAGTTTAATTTTATTCTTCATGAAAAAGACATAAGATTGAAGATTTTGTGAATTCAAAAGGCATTCTAGCAAATTATTAAAACCAATTGAAATAAAATTGTATTTTGTTAGTGCTATATTTGTTTTAACTTTCTTCTCTCTGGGTTTTCTTCCAGTACAATAGAATCCATTTTCCCTTCCCTCAAAGTACTTTTATTATTTCACTATGGATACAAATAGAGCTCTATTGTGGCAAATAATTTATCTGGTAGCACCACCGCTGCACTGGTTTCTTCCGTGGAACTTGTTGTAATCTTATTTGACAGTCTACCCGGATGAGCAACTTCGATGTGAGTTCTCTTGTGATTCTGGCGGGTGAAGTCATTTATATCCAGTACTCAGCTCGAATATTGCACTTTGGAATCGATTCAGTCCAGGTCTTCTTCAGCCCGTTATTCAAACATACAACTTTTTGATTTGTTGTAACTTCATAATAAGCTATATTAAATATGATACCAAGTAAGATTTTGTGGCATTGATTAACTATACCGCTTGTAATAAAAGACAAGTAACTTTTCATATGTATTTCTGTTAGCTTGAAAACCTGATTTTATAGTTCTAAATTCTTTATTTTGTAGCAGTTTTATCTTCAAGCTTATTAACTTTTCTTCTCAGTCTATAGTCTCATGGAAAAAATGACCTATTAGATGAAGGTGTTTACTTTATGTTTACATATACCTATACTTAGTAAATAACTTCTGATTCCGACGAATTATTTATGTGAAAACTTGGAGTTCCGCGTTGGACTTTTCAATACGGAAGATATCGCTTTTATTATTTTCTGTGCACTCGTATATCATACAGAGCCGTGAAGTTGCGGCGTAAAATTTAATAGAAAACTCATATCGACAGTATTACTAAAAGAAACAGTTATTTTATCAAAGAAATTAATTTCTAAGGATACAAAATTAACATATTTTAAAAATTTAATCTTTTTTTAAAATTTGTCTATTTTTAAAAATTGAAACATTATACATATTGTTCTTTGAAATGTCGTTATGTCCACATAGAAAGAACAGAATTTCAAAATATTACAAACGTTATGTCTGGACTGACAATGTATCTTGTCGCATGTAATATTTTCTGTCGCCTTCTGAAGTCGAAATGACAATTCCTCTTTCAAAGCACTTTATACATTTTATGCTGGAAAGCGGGAATGGTTTCACTTACGAGAAAAGCTTCGTTCTTCCATCTTAGTGAGCATTTGTCAACATACTGTGAACTTAAGTTTTTTATTTTTTAAAAACGTTTAGTGATTCTCTTATGGTGCATTTTACTCGTTAAGCGATTTTATGTTTTGTGAACAAAAAAATAAGATTACAATTTAGAAGTAACGGAAACAATTAATTCTGGAACTTAAAAGTAATATTCGCATTTTCAAAAAGATTCAGTAAAAGCTTTAGTAGCATTATACTTTTTATAGGCATTTTGATTTTAGATCAATATATTCATATACGTATATATTTTTTTTATCAGAATTCATAGCAACTCAAGTTGAAAATGAGGCTCTTGTAACCAGACAAAATACTAAGAAATCTCAGGAACATCTTAAGAATGACCGAATGATACCAGTGGAATATTTTCGTGCTTCTCTTGGAACCTCTTGAACGTATCTAAGGCATAATAATTCCTATAGTCAGATATAACAAGGATGGTTTCTGCAGAGTAATGAAAGATGACTAAAAATAGAATAATTCTGTTCATGTGTTGAGTGACCGTAAAAAAACGAGAGAAGGTCGATAATACACCTGATACGTTCGCGTTATACAGGAATAAAAACCATTTCGTGCGGAATAAAAATAATATTATCCGGATACCACATGCTCCGGTGGATTTTTTTTATTCTTCAAAAGGTGTAAAAAATAAAAGTATCGAAAACCTTCGAGTTCAGTGTTGAAATCGAGTTTATGGGTTCCCGATGTTTAAAAAAATTCTAGGGACTGTAAGTCTTACATGTTAATAGTCGCAAAAAGCTTAGGACTATTTGAAGTAGTATTGCTTACCATTCCGGGGAATTTTTAAATGGAATAAAATACACGGTTTCTGTGTCCACTAACTTATTATATTTAATATTTGAACCCAATTTTGTCATCTATTTTATAATTTAAAAATTATTAGCGTATTTTCGCTCAATCCTGACTAAAGACATCAGTAGAGTTTAACTAATTATAGGTCAGAATTTACTAATTCGGATACTAAAAATTTTACTAATGTAAGAAAAATAAATGTATGAAATAGGACTATACAGTATACACATAAAGTTAAAAATTTGGCATCAATCGATTTATGGTTTTTTTCTTTTGCACTGTTTACGAAAATAAAAATTCATATATTTTTAACTCAACCTCTATAACTGGAGATAGAAGCAATAATATTCTGTAAGGCATTACATTCATCTGTAAAGTTTAATAGAGCACTGATAAAAATTGCGCTGTCCATCTAACAGAGATTGCATGTCCGTCATTCGTACTTCCTTTTAGAAAACATATTTGAGGAAACTGGTTTTTGTACTTGACGATTCATTATCTTCAGTTTTTACGATACCATCAAAAACGAGAAAGTTTTTATGAGGGATGTTACAAATTGAGGGCCCGGGTTAAATAACTGATTTTTTTCTGAGCACGATTGATATTGGTGACGTCATGGTTAATCAATCTGGAGCCTCAATAGCAGATTTTGAGTTTTCTGAATATGCTTAATTGCTGTTTAACACGCTTGCCCTAAAGCAATTGGAAGCGTATTGTTTCAGTTATTTATTTATTTTGTAATTGCTTTCAATTTTCTGAAAAAGCTAATTTCATACAGCATCGGAAATCCTACAGGAAACTTTTCTAATGCGCTTTGCAAAATCAAACGATTCAACATAGATCACGCCTAACCTTAACCAATTTTCAGTTGAAAGATCTTGCACATCTTGATTTCTTCCTGATTACGTTTCGGAGATGCGCGAAGTATTCTAAGCCACACCTATATAACATTCACCTAAAACACATATGAAAAGTGATACTGTAGACTCATATAAAGCACCTTTTTTGCTAAATGCGGTCATTTTCTGAAGACGGAAAAAACTGACGTCTGAAACCAATCACTGTATGAAAAGTATTATTTCAGGGCTAATTTCAGGTATTAAATAAGACTCCGAAAAAATAGTCTCGAGTGGTAGATTCATTTATTTTACATTGAAATTAACAGCATGAAGTTATGCTATTCAAAAAACAGGATGCACAAAAAATGATAGCGTAAAAAAGAGATCTCTAGTTTTTACAGTGATGTCTTGTGAACTAATAAAGATAAAAAATTTGTTTTTGTTTCAAAATTACAAGTAATTTTATATACTTTCATTTCTGTTATGACTATATCAGGCGTCCTATGTTCAGCATTTTCAAAGGTGGCAGGATATAGCACGATGTTGACCATTTGATCTATTTCGTAATGAAAACTAAAAGAATTTCAGCAAATAAAACTTCACTTTTCATGGGTTTTTCTGAAAACGTATTAAAATATTTTATTTAGAAATTAAAAAGGGAGCTTTTTCAAAAAAAGGCCTTACCGAATGTTTTCGTTTTAGGCTTAAAGTACTTGCGAAGCATCTCCAAAATATAGTCAAAAAGAAACCAGAATGTGCAAGCCCTTTTAAGTGAAAATTGGTTTAGGCAATGCTTCGGATGCATTATGATACAACGTAATAAAATCTCGCGAAATCCTCTCAGCCAGGGAACTTGAAACAGGTGTATCCTCATCGATAAGTTACTATTCAAACCTTGGAGACCCAGATACCTAGTTTGAATGATCACATGATGTTGTGAGGCTAGATGGATGAGAAAAACAAATATAGAGCAAATCGGTGATGAGGAGAAGTAAAGAGAGGAGTTGAACGTTCACGGGTTCGTCGAGTGGCACGAGGGCAACGTGCCGTGGTCTGCGTGTTTTGTGGTACATACCCCGGTGATGAGTGGGGAGAAAAGCGAGACAGTGCGGTAGTCTTGTCCATTTGCGGAATAGTTGTGCGTCGGCGTTGCAAGGCGGTGAAAGACTGAGAATAGTGCGTGTGTTGGTGTACAGCACGGAAGCATTGTAGGGACAGACACAGCTCACCCAAAGGGAGAAACAGGAGCAAGAGAGAAAAGCGAGAGGAGAAAAAGAGAGAAATGCTGCGAATCGGACCTGAAGAGGAGCGAGAGGTTGAAGTACAGAGGCGTAGCGATGCTGCGGAGGACCCAGGGGTGGAAGTCATACCCGGCGCAGGCGTGCATTTCGCGGCTCGAATCCCGCCACCAAAGAGGTACATGCCACTCCGCCCCCGGCACGGCAACCACGCGAAACCGGCTAACCTACAATCCTTCGACGTGGAGTCCCTTCCGAGTGGCCACTGACTGTCAGATCAAGATTCGTCTCTGGATCGGTATTTTCTCAAAACAAAGACATGGTTTATACTTTTTTCATTGTCGACTCACCCGGTGGTCGGAAAAGATCAAAAAAACAAAAAGGGATCCTCTCCCCTTTTCCGATGTCATAAAAGATTGTTACCCGGATATCGGTTGGTCATCAAACCTATAATGATTATCGCGCTCGGCAGTTTAGAATGTGTTACAAATTTAACTACTGTTGTCCCACGTCGCCGGGGGTTCGTCGGAGTGTTGATTAGTGCGCGAAAACGGGATTTGTATCACGAGTCAAGTTAATGTTATTGGGTCTTATTTTGTCTGTGACCAACGAATTCTTTAAGCGATTCCTGTTACTAGTTAAATGTTGTAGTTAATATTACTTATAGAAGAGTTTATCAATTTATAGATTAAAACTACTAGGAAAGTAATTTATTCAGCATAAAAAGCTAGTTAAATAACGTACCTGTTCAGAGGAATAATAGGGTGCTTGAAGTGCGGTTTAGTGCAACGCTTACAGTTTACATCGATTTTACATCGAAACAATGCAATAGGGAATTCTTAAGTAGTTAAAGAAACGGAAGGAATTTAAGTAAAAGTTGATACTGAAACGTCCTCGATTTTAGTACTTTATTATTTGAGAGTTACAAAAATAGGACCAAGAATAAGTGGTGTTCAGGAACGTGTGCGTTGAAATAGCCAGTCTTCTTTCGACGTTATCTCGAAATTTCAAAAGGTCTACAGAGTTTCAACGGTGTGCCTGCCAGTAACGAGAAAACGCTCGGGCAGTAGACATGCGGTGTTCCCCTTCACGATGAGGGCACGGAAACAAATAAGTAAAAAGCTAAAGTGCGAACTGCAAAGCTTAAACGTCTCACTGCACTACAACGTACAAATAATGTTGTCTCGGGAATCACAACTCGAGAACTCTCTTTGCTACCAAAGAAATCTGCCACGTCCTTACGACTTGTCGAGCGACAACATTGGATTGCCAAACCTCTAAGAAGACTGGAAACGTGCCAACGACTTCAGGAAACCGAACTAGAAGCTTAACTCGCTAAAAGCACCCTACTTATCGATTCCGCGGGACAACAATGTCTCGTAAAACGTGTTCGAATTTTTTCTTCTACGTGAAAGTACAATAAAAATAATAAATGAATTAACTCCTTTCTCTAAAGTGATCATTTAGTTTCTACAATTAAATGTGAGCAAAAAAGGTGGTGAGATATGATCAACGAATTGGAAACCTGATCGGGTTAATTGAAAGTGCAAATGGGCGAACCGAAGCCCGCAACACCTCCGCAGGTCAACGGCGGAGTAAAACAAAAACCGACTAGTCTGAATCTCTCTTCAAGTACAGCCTTCTACCTCAACCTCAATGGACGTGCTAATTTGAATGATCGTCATCTACAGCAAATCACACCTGGCGTCGGTGGGCGCCGACTCCAGCCCACTCCAACAAAACTTTCCATCAACGAGAATACCTTCAGTCAACTATCAGCACTTTCAAAGTTACATTCAATACCAACAGCACCAGTATCGGCCCTCCCATCTTGGAACGATCCCTCTGAACTCGAAGATCTTGACTCCACACCTCCGCCACCCCCGGCTCCCTCACACCCCTCGACACCACTTCGAAGCCACATCCTCAACGAGCATCATCAACAACAACAGCAGCACAACAATCTCCAATCACCTGCAATCAACCAGCTGCCACCCCGGAGTCCGAGTCACAATGGATTCTCACTCTACACTCCGCCAGCACCAATACCAGCATCCACAAATAAAGTTCGCTCTACTCCCAACGGGCTATCCCAACCGGCACCAAGGCGTCCTCATAGTATTGCCGCCCCACCATACAACCTCGCAAACCTCCATGCCATTAGCCAATTCGCCGGAAGAGCTGCGTCTTCAACAGCGGGGCTCATCCCAACAACAGGGGTTATTGAAGATGCACGCACCCCCACGCAATCTTGGGCATCCTCATCAACTCCCACATCAGCTGCATCCATTATTGGCCTACAGCGCCGTGCCAACTCCACCTCAAACACTCCCATTTCGTTATCAAATGGACAACAGGAACCGATTCCTACAGATGGGATGGGGACCACAACTCGCAGCGCAATACCACCTCAATCTCTGTGGAACGGCCAACTCCAACATCTTCCCAGGAGACCCCACAGCATTGCCTCGACACCGGTTGCTACTTCCAACCATACACCCTCAGGTTTATCATCAACAAGCTCTACAGCCCGTACACCAGGTGAACCCATACAATGGGGTGCCTCCGGGATGGTGCTGCATCAGCCCGTTCCTCGTCGCGCCTACGCCTCAACCCTTCCCCACCCCCAACCCCCAACGCCAACATCCCAAAGCCCAGGGCTGACCTCTCTGATCAATTCTGGAAATTGTAACACCTGGACCCCTGGATCTTCTTTACGTCCAAGGCCTCATAGTATTGCGTCTACCCCTCAGGGTGCACCCATGCCACCAGCATCCCCATCGGACTCCGGATACCGGTCTCTTCCTTCCGCATCCAGCGATTATCAGCTTCTTAAGTCTCCCTCCCAAAATTTGCAACAATCACAACAACAAAGTCAAAGTGCAGTGCGAAGACTTTCGTTACCGTCGGCTCAAACATTACTCCGAACTAATGGTCCTCGTCCTAGTCCCACGTTTCATGGACAACCGTTTAGACCTTTTACTTGTGGTGTTTCACCGAATGGGAATCCTATATTTCTTGGGTGCACTCATCTTCATGGATCCAACAGTACTGGTAATATTGGCAGTGGAAAGCCGGCGACTCCTATAACTAGTCCGGCTAATCCGCTTACCACTTCCCAAGCAATACAACAATTACTTGCCCAACCTCGAAATGGATTCAAGATTGTCGACGACAAGGTCTCGCTTTTTATCGAGATCCTTGATACGCAAGAGAGGTTCGCCAAGGTCAGTGGTCGATTTTTGAAGTCATTATTTTGCACGTTAAAAAATATTACAAGACAAACTAGAGATAATAAGAAATTGATAATGGTATCTCTAGATTTGCTATATTGCTTACAATTTTTAATTTTTAATTCCTAATAATTATTATTTCCACGTGTACAAATAAGTAGATTGATAACTATTCTTATACCAAATTTTAAAAGTAGTCTCAGTTAGAGCACGAGAAACATGAAAAATATATTTTTTTAATTCTTTGAAGTTGTTGATTAAGTTGTTAGATTTAGGGCCCAATAAAATGGAATATAATTGACATGTTTCGAAAGTTTCGGCGCACAAAATTATTGGGGGATTATATTATATTTTATAAGTTCAAAAACTTAAGTTTGAAATAGTTTAGTTCTTTTTCTGTAAATTTTTAATAGTTTACTTTATTTTCAATTTGAACAAATTTATGATTGGAGGGAATTTTAAAATCTTTGCTGTCACAAGTATAAAATGTTTCATTGTGAAAGCATCTCATATCAAAGTCTGCAATTCTTGAGGCTTTAAATTAAAAATTTTTAGATTTTAAACATTTAAAATCTGAACTATTTTGAACATTTATTTTCATGTTATGTAATTTTAGTCGGAAGAACTGTATCACTAATTCAAGTTTTAAATCTTTCCAATGTAGTTTTTAAACTTTGAGTTTGGAATAGTTCAGTTTTATATTCAACAACGTAGAACGCCCTATTATGAATAAATAAAAAATTTTAAAGTTGTTCATTATTGTTTTGTACATTTCTTTTTGAAACACTTGATATAATTTTAATTACATATCTACTTCTGTTATTAACAAAATTTTCTTTGCACTTGGCAAATCTATAAGTGATTTCTTGATTTTCATTTGCGATAAATTTTATTCGCTATATTCTTTAACAAAAAAATGTTATTCTCTATTCGAGATTTAATTTATTCCACGAATTAAGTAAATTTACAATTATTATATATCGTACAATAATTATAATATATATTACTTTATATTAATATATTTACTACCAATATTTTGAAGTCTTAATTTTCGAAATAATAGAAAGTTTAAGGAATGTAATCGCCCACTGATCATTATGAATATTTTTCTAATTTTCGAATACATGCCTCAGAGTGTGCATTGATATATTTCAACCTTTGCAAACTCAATCAATCAAAATAAACTAACAAACAATGAATTATAAAATTCATATTTTTGTATTGAATTTAAAATACTTTACGCTATGAAATTCTCCGAATTTTTGTTGTGAAAAAATCTTGTAAAACTTAAATATTAATTATTATCAATCTATTTTCGGCCGAGTATTAATATTGTATAATGTTAATAACATCCGAAAGCGATTGAATATCTGCTCTAAATATTACATTCTGATGATAAATTAAAAACTCACACATTTCTGAGTTACACTCTGGTAAACTCTCCCTGTCGGAACACGGTTCTTAATTGAAGCCCTGCGCATTTGGGACTTGATCTATACATTTCTATCCTAGTTTTCTGAATATTTAGAACATAAATGAAATCCCTCCGCTGATATAAAAACAGCAAAGTTTACTTCTACGTTGTCACAATTGGTCACAGTGACTACGATGAGACCATCCTGCAATTGGAATAGAAGATGGAAACATTTTGCTTGGACCTTTTTTAATTTTCACTATCGTGCGCAATGCTTTAACGAAAAATTATTCTACATTTGAAACATATTTAGTTGAACGAAACAATTTTTTTTTGGTTAAACCATATCATTAAAAAATTTTATTTGCTTCAGCATAAATTTTTGTTCGTTAAAATTTGGATAAATCGACAAAATATTTGGTGAAATTGATTAATTTTACACGACAGCACCATAAACGTATTGATTTTAAATTTAAATTGCGCCCATTGAATTCGTCACCGTAAAACTTTGCGAAAATTTAGGAACTAAATTTTGCTAATCTAATTAAAACTATATAGCATTTAATTTCAAAACGCTACAAAGTTAAACCTTATAATTTGAATTTTTTCGGCTCAAATTAAATCAATACCAATAAATCTACACAATAATATTCTCTGCACAAGTCTATTTAATAATTTAATATCATTTTAATTTTAAAAACTTATAGAATAAATTATACTGTTTTGTGTAGAATTTTCTCTCTTATGATTTATTTTTGTAGAATTAATAAAAAAAATTAACTCACACTGTGAGTTTCCTTGTGCAGTATTTCATTTTTTAGAGTTTATTTAAATTCGCAAAATAATTTTGAGTAGAGTTTTACGGTGTGACAGCATGTTATTTCCTTAGTTTTCAAGATATTAAATCGCCCCTCTCGAGGAAAATTCGGTGTCTATGTAGATCTCACAGAATGTGGGTCAGGGTGGCCGCAGGTCAGAGAAAAACTGGAAATCAGAAAAAAGTCAGGGAATTTTATTGTTCAGGGAAAGTCAACTTCACTTTTCTTTCATCGAATTAACCCATGGGTTAACCAGTATTAAATTCAGTTCTATATATATTTTTGAATTTTCTTGAATTATTTTGAATTACGTAGATACAGTGAAACACAGTGAAACCCTGAGACTGTGCCCCCTGATATAGTTCTTCCGAGAATTGACGCCGCGCCGCGGAGATGTACGAAAGGAGTGCAGGGGGATTGCGGTACTCGCTCAGGCGTGTCCAAAGATTTTGAACAATTTTATGTTATTTTTGGAAGTCCCAGGGAATTTTCAAGAGCTTTAAAAAGTTTTAAGGCATTTCAATAAATTTCAAAGTATTTGAAATATTTTAAGGTATTTTTAAAAATATAAAAAACTTTTTAAGAGCTTTAAAAAATGTCAAAGGATTTCAAAAGATGTTAAAGGATTTGAAATATTGTAGGCGAATTAAAAAAACAACTTAGGGTATTTCAAACGATTTCAAGAAATTTTAAATATATTTCAGTAATTCAATGGAATTTCAAAGGATTTAAGAGTTTTAAAAAATTTCCAGGGATTTCAAAGAATTTGAATGATTTTAATGGATTTGAACAAATTTGCATGCGGTTGTAGAGAATTTCTAAGTATTTTGAAAGATATGAAATGATTTTAAAGGAGCTCTAAGGTTTCAGTTTAAGGATATTTAAAAAAAATCTAATGGATTTTATAAGATTTACGAGGATTTTAATGATTTTAAGGGATTTTAAAATCTCTCAAGGTATTTCTATCAATTTTCCAGGATTACAGTAAATATAGTTAGATTTCATAAAATTTTACGGGATTTTACAATATTGTGATAAATTTCAAATAATTTATTCACAAGAAGCGAAGGATTTTGTAGGGTTTCAAAAGCTGGAAAATATTTTCAAATATCTTTTGGAATTCTTTTGAAATTCACCCTTAATTCTTATTAATTTATACTGAATTCTATTAAATTCTTTGGATTCTTCAGAATACTCTTCAAATTTTTCAATACACTTGAGTTCTTCTGAATTTACTCAATTGTACTGAATTCAATGGATATTTTTAAAATTTTTTTTAATTCAACTTGATGCCTTTAAAACTCACGTTTAATTCTGAGGGTTTTCATCAAATTCTTTTAAATTCCGTTGAATTGGTTTCAAGTCACTTGAATTTTTGTTATTTCAACTTGAATTTTTATGAATTTGATCGAATTCTTTTCATTTTCCTAAAATGCTTCTAAATTCACTCCAAGTTTTCTGAACCCAATGGAAGTCTTATGAATCGAATTCTTTTGAATTCTTTTGAATTCAAACAAACATTAGTCACATTATAATGCAAACATTAGGTCACTTTTTTCATGTAAATTACCCGATAAGAGGATGTGTATTGAAATGAATTAAAATGATTTCAAATATGGCAAAAAACGATACTCATTCGAATTCAAAATGTTGTGAATCTCGCCATATCTGAAATTATTTTACATTTCTTGCATTCCTTCTTACCAGGTAGGCTGTGGCAGCCCTGAGACTAATAAATTATGAATTTATAGATTTAAATTTGAAAATTTTCTATTTCATTTATAAAAGATTCTATATAAAAAATTTTGCAAGACTAGAATGTTGTTTTTCAAAAATTAATGGTAAGGGAAAATGAAAAATGAGTCAGAGAAAAGTCAGGGAATTTTGAAAATAAAGTTTTGCGGCGACTCTGGTGGGTTCGTTCGTGGCTTTCGACAGTAAAGTTTCATAACCATTTAAGGTAAATCTAATATTCCTGTAGAACCTATCTAGTAATAATATACTGGAATCAGAAACACCGAAGGAACACCGTCAGCCGCAAGATACAGGATTTGCGCGTGAAGTAGGTTACATTGAAAAATAGATGGAGTCGTTCGTCCTCTTAGGTTTCCGCGATCCATGGTAGATATATTTTTCCTCGGTAGCCAAGATGTGAAACTTTAACCCTCGTGACAACTTTATGATTTGACGGCGCAAGCTCGCAATATTATTTATATGCAAACGCAAATCCTACCGCAATGTATCGAGAGTTTTGAGTTCCGATTTACTGCTACTTCCACTGAGACGCGTGTTTCTCGCATTCTGCATTATGCATGGGAAATTGCGACGTTAACGCGGAAACTCTATTTGTGGAACACGTGATTTATTCCGCGAATCGCTTCTTTTATCGATTTCACTGCATGCGAATTCCCTTCAATTAAATCAATTAAATTAAACATTGACGTTTGAGCTGATCGGTTGATTTTTCAAATACAGAGGAAAAATTTTTGATAATAGAAATAATTAAGGTAGTTGAGGGGTGGCAGTACGGAATTAAATATCCAACATTTTTCCGTAAATGTGTTTATTGCTTAAAAAATTCTTAAAAAATCAAATACACGTTGTGTTGAAATTTTATTTTAAGATTTGAGCGTCCTTTCATTATTGCAATTTCTTGAAATTATCATTGTTTTATACAGTTATTATTATTATTCAGCGTCCTGATATACCTCGGCAGTAATTTTTTATTTTTGTAAACAATTTAAAATTCGATTGTTCATTTCTACCGAAAGCCGAGTTTTAAAACCTGTGAAATTATTAGCTCAAAATTCTCGGACAAATTACTCTGAATTGGTTAACATTTTTGTATTATATTTTTTTCATCCGCATTCAGAAACTCAATATTTCAGGCAAAATTTTTAAGTTCTATTGAAACTGACGATTTTACATTTTTTATCGCAATCCACGGCCGCGCCTGTTCTAATTTATGGTTAGACTGGTCAGTGCCACTTTGAGATTATAAAATTATTATTATTATTATAATTATTATTATACCATTAAGCTGCGTCCCTTTCGGGGTAGGCGTGAATTGCTCGGTTAGGGTAGATAGGTTTATATGTGTAAGGTATAGATTTTTTACATTGACCTAGAATTCTCGTGTTATTTATTTAAATAACACGTTAATTCCTCAACGCTGCTCCGCTCCAGGTTGCTGATCAATCTCTCTAGCGATCACCCCACGTGGAGAACCTCACAAAATTGTTATGTATGATTCCCCACTTGTATCCATTAGTATCCAAGGTCTTTGTTTCAGGTGTTTCTTACTCTACTCACAGTCATTTTATAAACTATTTGTCGCCAAACTTTTCTGTCCTGGCATACTACTCTAGCTTCCTTCACGTCCATGCATTTTTTC
>JAABKJ010005126.1:0-23436 GCA_011634705.1 Andricus grossulariae
CCTGTGGGAGATTCGCTGATTTCTTGTAGGGTCATATCTTCAACCTTGCCGCTGTCCATGTTTATTTTCACCCGTTGATAGCCTCTTCTGTTTGGATATATTGCACGAAGTCTTTTTCTTTCACCCAATATTGCAAAAATGTCGCCATTGGACGTTGATAATACAGATTGTTCTTCGGTCGGCATGGTCAGAGGCACCGCGTTTTTTCCTCTCAAATGAATGGGTTTATCGGGAGGAAAAGTATATCTTCGAATTTCGAACTGCCGGTTCGGATTCGTGTTGGGAATGAGTCGAACAAATTTTAGTTCTGCAAGGTTATATCCAAGTACCTGTAAAGAAGAATGCCTGGCAGAAGGAGACCTAGAACGAAGAAGAGGCTCGGAAGGAGGCGAAGGCCTGACCGGCCGACCAGTTCCGGTAGGAGAAACAGACCTTTCAGGAGATTGATGTCTTTCACGTGAATAAGAAGTTTCGGAATGAGGAACCCCAGGAATAGGGTCACTATTAGGTAAACAATCACACTGTGAACTGGATTCTGCAAAAAGAAACAGAGGATTACATTTTTCTTGCGTATTCTCTTCTGGCATACTTTGCCGAATTTTAATGTACTTTTTCGGCATATTTTGCTGTTTCGACAAGAGAAATACCGAAACAAGCTTTGCCAACAAAAAAATGCAGGATTATATGTGGGTGGGCAGGAAGAGATTCTGTGATTCTTGCACTGGTCAACTCCCGAACACTTTTTCAGGAAGACATTTACTCAAACTCCGTAAAAACCGAAATAAGGAACGAAATAGGGTTAAGTACTCAATAGAAAGTTCGGTCACACTCTTCGCCCTTTTCAAGTACCATTTTCGACATATTCCGTCATGTTTTTTCTTGAATAAATTTTGCAACTTGTTGAAATCAACCTAGAATTCATTTAAATTCACTACAAATTTATTCAACTTCTTTGGAATCCTGCCGAAAAAATATGCTGAAAAAGGATGACCCCTTAGGAGTGTACCATATGCGCACTTGGTAACATATAGTACGAACTCTATACCAATAGGGATACTTTTTAAATTCAATTTTGTTTTGATACACAGATTTTGGATTTTCCCAGAATAAATGCAGATTAGATTACTACTCATTTTGGACAATCTTAAAAAAAAGTTTGAGACAAAATAGCAATTGGGATAGGATTTAAATTAATTAACACTCATTCTGAGTTGCGAATAGCTTAACAAATAAACCTCGCATCACAGACATGTATATTATATTATTATATTCACCAACAGAATTGCGGACAAACGCCAGTTTCAAGACGAGAGTACTAAGAATCCTCATCTCTTATAAATAGAGGAAGAACAAATTAATTTATTTATGAAGAATTTTACTGAGAAATTGACTAATGAATATGCTAGTTTTTCATTACATTATGTAGTATAACCTATAGTCGTTATCTTTTATATTATAGGAATCAAGTGTATTCTTCTCAGATAATAAAGTTTCATTGGTGTGAGCTATAAGGAAAAAATTCAGTTATTGCATTCGTCAAACTGCTATTGCAATTTATACAATCTTTCACGTTTAAGCGCAATCCGTCGGTCACATGGATAATCTACATAGTGTCCTCAAAAGTACGCTGATTCGATGTTGTTTTGAGTTGTAACAGAAATCAGACGCTGGAAAATGAAAATGCAGCCATGCTCATGTTATAGTTTCACACATGAAATGCTTCTAGTTCAGCATTAGAATTATTTCTCAAAATTCCTGCTCCACGTGAGCAATTTTCTGTTCGAACGCGGAATTATATTTATTTGCCCATTATTTTATTATAGTTCTGAAATATAATGAATCCCTTCTTCCAAAAGTAATAATTTGTTCCGGTAATTCCAGACTTGAAACTTGATATCACAGCTCTTTACCAAAATCCCCTTTTCCTGTTCCGAATCAAAATTATAATAATTATATCATAAATTATCTGTTTCATGTCAAGAATTACCTGTTCCAGGACAAAATTATTATTCCTTAAGAAATTCTGCGCTCTAAAAAATCACAATTTTTAACGAAAATGCGCGGTCCTGAACTCAAAATTATATTCCAAGACTGAAATGTCATCTCGCAAACTGGTTACAACTCAGAATTAGAATAATAAAATATATGAATTTCATACATTAAAATTTTCATCAAGTGTTTCAGAAATTAAGTACTCAGAATATATTTATTTATTTTTTCTCTCAGACTCAACATCACGGTAATAGATCATGTCCTTGGGCAGGTTATAGGTCTATTTTTATTTGCGAAATCAATGTCGATTTTTCCCCCGCCCCCACAACTCCCACATTACTACTCCCACATTCTACACACCGCACGGCTACCCCCAGGTCACTACATACACGCACCCAACCCCCATCAGTATTGAAAGAATTATTAATTGCAAATGACAGTATTGAACATTGTGTCCTAAGAACACCACCCTCAGGACGCCACCTCCACCCTCTTTTTACCCCCTACCACATTGAACGAATTGTTCAGCGTAAGTGGCAGCAGTGAACAGTGTGTCGTAAGAAATTTCTGATATTGATAAAAACCATTCAATCGCAATGTTACTATTGAATTTCTTGATGAACGTCAGGCGAAGATCAACATCAGGTCCCAAGTAGCGTTAGGTAAACGTATTCAGTATAGTAAACGTATTCAGATATATTTAACCCTTTAACGGGTAAGGATGCCTTGAGGCAGCCTTCGGTAAACTTATTAATATCCGAACATAATACTTTTTTACGTTGAAACTGTGAATATAGATTTGGTAGTGCGATATTCATTTGAGAAAGAATTTCGAACGCAATTTTATTGCGATTCATCCTTTTCGCCTGATTCGTGCAGTTTCCTATTTTTACACATACTGAGTTTCACTTAATTAATTAAATCTCCGAACATAATACTTCAATTTTCAAACACAATACTTTTCCCCATTAAAACTCCAACAAAATCTCTCAATTCATTGTCCCTCCGAACTTGTTTGTTTAATTGTCAAATTGAGAAATTTCATATAGTCGAATTTCATAGAAAATTTGTTTGTGTGTTTGTTTGTTACGTGAAGTATTTTTGTTAACACTATTCGTGACTGCAAAAATATTACTCAGATCCACAAAAAAATTATTCATTGATTCGGATCGAGGTTCCTTCTTCATACTTACGCTCAAAACGAAACTATTTTTTCTTCACTCTTCGAGCTGGCAAACTGAAGAGGAACTGGAGAGGCGAAGAAGAATTCACCGAGTCTTCATAAGAGGAGGAGTGAGAAATGCCAAAGGGCTTATGCAGAGCAACGGAATGCTCTTCCGCAAGAAAGACAAAAGAAGCTGAGCCGCCCAGATAAATGACAACATACTGATCTGTCCTTACAAAAATCTACTTTGACAAGCATCTTATCAACACCAGACCTCACAATCTCACGGAAACCTGACCACGTTCATAATTACGATCCCTCATCTTTATGAGGCGTTCCCAATCGACGAATCCTACAAACCGAGCTACGAGACTAGGTTGAACCACTCTACAGCCGCGACTCATCTCAAAAACGGCTTCTCCACAAATGCGGAGAGCGAGGAAGATGTACCGATTTCCTGGTCTCTCTAACAGACCACCCAGATCTTCGGCATTCATCAACTACCTGACCTTGTAGGCCTCTTCCTGGAGAAGGAATTTCGCCTGACTGAGGAGGCTCTCCAGGCTGCCGAGGCCTTGGCCTCACCGGATGGACCCTATACACCTATGTCGATTACCTTGGTTTTTGATTTTGAAATTTTGTTTGAAAAATTGTTTGTCAAATGTTTTTCCTTCTAAATTTTTTACTTCAAAATTTTGCTAGTACTTAATAAACGTCTGGATATGATTTAAGCGAGTCGGGATATTGCAAGATCCAAAATACGTCTCCAAGGATGAATTGCTTAATGTAATATTTTCACCACATAATCTAAAGGCAATTATACTGGCTTCGACTGAGAACTTTTTCTGGAAAATGCTCTTTTTGTTTATTTATTTTTTTTTTGTGAAGGAGAATAGAGTATTTCTTTTGCGCCTAAAACCTAGAAAAAGCATTTGACAAGGTGGATAGAAGTACTCTTTGGGTAGTCCTGAAAGAGTACGGAGTCAATAGATGGCTCCTACAAGCAATAAAAACAATATATACTGGTAGCAAATCAAGTATAAGGGTTAATGGAAAACTGAGTGATCGCTTCGACATTATTCAAGGTGTTAGACGAAAATGCGTTATGTACTCATGGCTATTTATTATATTCATGGACAAGTGACTAAGGATGACCCTCTTTGACGAAGAATGTGTGGATCTCGAAACAGTAAGGGTATGTGGGTTAGCGTTCACAGATGATGAGGTTATTATGGCAGAATCAATCGAAAACTTGGAAAGAATGTTGAAAAAACTGAATAGAAGCATGAAGAACATGGGCCTTAAAACTAACGTAAATAAACCCAAAATTATGGTGTTTGAAGGAAAGAGTGAGAAAACAATATGCAACATTGTCTTAAATGGTAAGAGAGTAGAATGAGTTGATAAGAACATATATCTTGATAGCATGGCTGATGGCCCCACTGCCAGTATTCGCCCAGTATTTGCTTTTATTGGACTTTTCGAAATTGTTTCAGAAAGTCATAATTTACTCCATTTTTTCGATGCTTCATTGTATTTTGCAAAATCTTCGAAGATCGTCGTCATTTACTCCCAGTTTCTTGCTTTTTCAACAGTTTCATTGGACTTTACGAAATTTTTGAAAAGGAACATAATTAACTCAATTTTTCAAGAAAACTTTTGACTAAAGTATGTTTATTGAGCTTTGCAAAACGGTTGAAGAGGGATATAATTTAGGTAACTTTTTTAAATTTTTCAAGAGATTCGTTGAAGAAAAATGTACTTTTATTGGGCTCTGCAAAAATTTTGAAGACGGACACAATTGACTCCTTTTTTCTCGCTTTTTTTAAGGGAATTTATTAAGCAAAAAGTTATTCCATGGGTTTTGCGAAATTTTCGAAGATGGACACAATTGACTTCTATTTTCTCGCTTTGACAGGAGGCTTAGAAGAGAAGGAAGTTCGCTTTTTGACTTGAGGAAATTTTTATAAAACGGACATAATTAACTGACTTTTGAAGAAAATTTTTGATGAAAAATGCATTTCCAATGGAATTTGCGAAATTTTTGAAGGGACATCATCTACTTAAATTTTTTCTTCTTTTAAGAGAATTTGTGAATAAAAAATTCCTTTTATTCGACTCTGCCTATTTAGGGCATTTGTGGAGAAAAATGTACTTTTTAGTAGGGTTAATAAACTTTCAAAAAAGGTCAAAGTTGTACGTTATTTATAATTCTTTCGAAAAAAGGGCTAAAAAAATTTCCTTCGTAATAATCCATTCGTTCTAGAGTATTGTGGTACAAACTTCTTTACAGTATACTTTGCAAATTTCGCATTAAACTTAAAATATTATGCTTTTGTCAATTCCATGAAAAATAGCCTGTGGTACAAAAAATTTAGCAATTTCTTATTCAGATTGAGGTTAAAATTTACGATGTGTCTCTTCGTCCCGAAATTCAGGACAAGTAGTCAAATATTTTTTATGAGCTTGTCTAGTCATACCGAATCTTCGTGGTGACTAGTTCATACCCTTTTCCAACTACCCTGATTTTTCGAGATTAATAGACACACCCTAAAATTTATTTTGGTGAGCACACTTGTTTCATTACATTTTTACACTGACCAAATAGGAGCTGATGTTTCAATATATCAGTAAAATCGGACAAGTGGAGGAAAGTGGTACAAAGCAAATAAAAATTTCAAAACTAATGTCGGCGTCAAAAGTACGCCAATTTTCGAAAGAATTTGAGTCAGTTCAAAAGATTTTCAGGAATTTCAGAAGTTTAGAATTTGCTCAAGAAATCATGAAAATTACAATTTGCCCAAAATTTTTTTCTTTCTCGACTAGAGAATTTTTTTCGTTTGAAAATTCGTATTGTTGCTCCAAAAATTCGATGATATTTTAACGTCTGGTGAACAAAGTCAACATATTTTTAATTAAATGATGACCTTTGCTATATACTTGTGGTATATAGCAAAAAAACTGATCAAGTCGATTGTTACATTTTCAAATGTCCTCATGTCCTTTTTTCATTTTTTATATCTTGATAATATCTAAACGCATTTCCTTATTTAAAATCTTATGACTCACGCATTTTTGTTTCAAATTTCACAAATTATTTCTCATGCAAAACTAAAGAAATGACAAAGCTCCGAAAGGAATTTGCCTAATTGTATAATAAAATATTTCAAAAGAATGTTTATTCATTCGTTATTATTTCTTCAGGCTAAATATGGAATTTTGTATTCTTAATAAGCTATCAATATTAAGTTCGTCGATGAAATATAATTTCTTAAATCAATGGGGTTACAAAACTTGTGCACACAATTTATTCATTTTTCAAACTTTGTAAGAACTAAATTATAAATATCAAATTATAAATCAAAATTGATTGATTTCTCTAGCTCTCCATACGATTATGATTCTCCATATGATTCATACGGTCAAAAAATCAATGAATTTGTTTTACTTTCCCCCTCTATATTTTGAAATAATTTTTTTTCTCTTTGAAAATAAATTTTTGTATCTTATTGAAAAAGAATACAAATCACATTAAAACGCGTCGACATCAAGTTGAAAAAGTCACTTGACATCACACTGATATTCATTAATTCATACCTGACCTTACAGGATCTTGGAAAAGAAAAAATGTATGTATATATTCTTGCAATTTTCACCCACGCTTGTCCCATTGTATTATTATCCTACACGAGTAGAAGCTGAGTCTGCAATATAACAGTAAAATGAGACAATTGGCTGGGAAGGTTGAAAGATTCCGTTGCGGAAATATCAAATTCAGAACTTGAGTCTCGCCATCTTCTTTCACGTTTGTCGCATTGTAGTGTTACATATTTACAATATTTTTCCACGCTTGTTCCGTTGCATTATTACACTAACCAAATAGGAACTAATTCTTCCATATAACAGTAAAATGAGATAACTTTAGTTAGGATAGCAAGATCCCAAGCAGGAAATATCAATTTCGGAACTACTGTTGCCTCGATTATCAGAAAGTTTTTTGCATTTTTCCAAGAGGAAAATAATTGTTTAAACATCCAAGTGCAAGTTTTTGCTCATTGGTAATACACACAACATTGTCAGAAGCCGAAAAAGTGTAATTTGTTTTAGGAATCATCTCTGTACGTTTCTTAGTTCCGGACTTCCGGAGATGACACCTCCCCACTCTTTTGTCAATAACTGGTTAACAAATAATTATTTCTGATTCGAAATATCATCACTGAGTACCGAGAGGATCAACGAAACCCATATATTTTTTGCAGATTTTTCATAATTTTTGGCAGTGACTTACAGCCATTCACAGTTGAGTATTCTGTAATGATCATATGATTATTATGCTTTCTCACCTTTTACTCGACCGGAATTAATCGCTAATCACCTGCAAATTTCGAAGCTCTGTATCAGTATTAACAAAACCTTCACCTTCAACATGCATGTTGTCTCATATTTTCAAAGTTTTTTTTTCTGCTGAGATTTTCACGAAAATCTGTACAAAAGTCGCGGTGCCTAAACTTTTTGGACGGACAGTTGGATCGTGCAATTTTCATCCACGGTTTTCCCATTGTAGTGTTATATCATTGCAATCTTTACCCGCGCTTTTCCCATTGTATTATTATAATGATGAAATACGAGTTAATTCTTCAACATACATTGTTTTGTTAATATAACACAACAATTGTACAACCGTGGTTGGACATTGCAGGTGTAAAAATATCAATTTTAGGCTGTATCTAGTGAATTACGTGAATCTTAAAAAAATTTGTTAAATATTTTTTCACCAAACCCCTTAAAAAAAAGGCTAGAAGAAATGGATTAAATTTTGTCTATCTTCCAAAATTTTTCAGAGTTGAATGAAAAGACATTGTGATTTACAAATTATCCTGAATGAAGAGAAGAATTAAGTTAATTATTTTCCTTCTATAATTTTGCAAATTCCAGTAAAAGTATATTTTTCTTAAAAAATCCTTTTGAAAAATTGAGTTAATTATGTCCGTCTTCTAAAATTTCGTAAAGTCAAAAAAAAAACTTTTTTCTGCACTAATCCTCTTCTCAAAGCGAGAAAATAGAAATAAATGGTGACCATTTTCGAAAATTGTGCAGAGTACAATAAAGAACTTTCTCCTCCACTAATTCTCTTGAAAAAGCGAGAAAAAGAAAGAGTGAGTTGTGTCCATCTTAAAGAATTTTGCCATTAGTCATGCTTGAGCCATTGTTCATAATCATCGGACGACCATGGGACAACCGTGGATGGAGATTAACTCAATCTCGAAACACGCTTGTCCCACGCTTATCCCATGTTGAACAATGTTGAACCATGGTTCCCCCATTGAACCATTTCCACGCAGAAAGGTTATCGGTAGAGCAGTGTCTATTATCAGAAGTAAAATATATCGAATAAGGCTAAAATGGCAATAAATATTTCTATATTTGTACCGGCTGATCTATACGGTAGCAAGACATGGACCTATCAATAAAATAATTAGAGTAAAAGCAACGCGATTGACATAGAAAGCCTGCACATAATATACGAGAAAAGACTGACGGACAAGGTGAGTAACGAGATAATCTCAGAGAATGTGGTGTAGAAAAGACACTGTTTGACATATCGGAAAGAAATCGGTCAGGATCGTTTGGGCATGTTGAGATGATGGTGTATCAAGGAAAAGTAAATGACAGTTTGTCCGCAGGCATACCGTGGAAAGAATGGTTAGAATGTGTGAATGAAACCATAATTCGAAGAAACATAAAAAGCCATAGAAATACGAGATCTTTCACAGAAAAATGCAAGGACGTAATGAAACAAAGGACCTTCGCTACTACTGGGTACAACTGGATCGGATCAATGTTGCGAAATGAACCTGTTATTTAAATCAATAACACGAGAATTCTAGATCAATCTACAAAATCTATATATCCTTCCTCACCATACTCCCTTCCTCATCAAGTGAGTCACGCCTACCCCGAAAGGAAAATGGCTTGATGGTATGATAATAATTATAGGCTTATATTGAATTTCCTACAATATTTTCTCGCGAGGGTCCCATTTTCAGAACAGCCATTATTTGGAGGCGTGTTCAATAATAATTATAATTAATTTTCATTCCACCAAAATATCTTACGAAACGGCATGCTGTAGAAGAAACAGAGCCTTAAAAAGGTAATCGATGCAAAAAAATATATTCCGGTATTGCATACTGTTTCGAAATTCGTTTCCTAAAAGATCAGAAACAAGGTTTCATGCATGTAGAATATTTTCTGGTTCAAGAGATTATTGACAGTTGCAAACTGCTTCTTTTTTAACACTTCTGTCATCAATTATTATTTGAACTTTGATTACCTTGATGATTCGCGTGTTCACTACTCATTCCAAAATTTGCCAGAAAATCTCTTGTTTTATGTTCACTGCTCATTCCAAAATTTGCCAGAAGGTCCTTCGTTTTTGGCGGCATACCTGATGATATATCTGTGAAAAGACAACAAAAAAATTAAAATTTTCCTATTCATACTAAAAGATATCCAATTTTATATTTAAGTTAATTGAAAACCTATAATTGAGAAAAGCTTTGTAAAAGAACTCGCATGTGCAAAGTTTTAAACTTTATTTACACAATGATAGAAGAGTAATATAATCAGTTACGTCATTACCACTGATATAACGTATTTAGAAATGATTCCTTGAATGTGAAGAAAATCCACTTACATACTTATTCTATTTTACCCTACTTCAGAATTACAATCTGAATTCAAAATTTTTATTTTGGAAGAAAAGAGTGACACGGGAATTCGCAGGTGTTCATTTTAAAAATTACTCAAGAAAGGGGCCTTGCGCCTACAAAAAGGGGTTTTGTAGATTATTAGACGTAAGTAAGTCGTTTAAACCTCCTTTCATACTTCCTCTCCCTACTTCTCCCTACTTCTCTTACTTCCTCTACCCTCGTTTCCCCTCACGTCACCAACTTCTTCATCATTAATTTGCCCTTACTTTTCCTACCCTCCCTACCTTTATTTTTTCTATGTACCTCTCCTCAGCTTCCCTACTTCTCCTTGCCTTGTGAGTCATGCTTTGTGAGGAGTTAGAAGTTAGGAGTTTATATAGTATTTTACTTCCATTAATGTATAATAGATGTTTCAACATACTGACTACAGAAAAAAATTATTAATTTCTTCTTTACTTACCAATAAAATTAGGAATAACGGACAGGATTAAAACCAGAGTGTAAAGTATCTTCATTATTTCAAAATGTAGGAACAAATGATTAACACAGAATTTTTAGAGCAGCATAGCTAATGTATATTCTGAGCTTTTGCGTATCTATAATATTCTGAGATATTTGTACAACAATTATGCGCTTATTCATTTCACCTCGAGAAACTAAGATAGGTAACGCCTAAATCAACAGTATGTAAGTATATTCATCTACCTTCAGGAGCTGTGAGACTTCAATAAGAGAATAAATATGAAATCACTCTTTGAAAAAATATTTCAAGCAAAGCTCTCATGTAATTAAAATTCGTTTGATACCAAGCACTTAATCTTCAACCAAATAGTTACATTTTTCGTATTCGAAAAGTCCACTATTACATTTTTAGTTGACAATTCACCTTGTTTGATAAAAAACTCAATCATTTAGTTTACAATATAATTCTTCCCTCAGGCATAGCCAGTCGAAATAGGTATAAAAGGAAACATATATATAATTGAAGATTATAGACCATAAGTGAAAAGCGTTGACAGGGTGGCTAATGATATAAAGATTAGTAAAGCATTTTAAAATGCAGTTTCCGAGCTTAAACAAACAAAAATCAAGTCAACGAAAACTGTGCACCCAAAGTTGTTAATCATTTTTCTATAGGATGCGTATTTTTTGTTTTATTCGTAAAAAACAACATTAAAAATGAAAAATTAAATATTTTGCACAAACGACACAAGCTATGAAAAAAATGAATAGATAAAAGTTGCTCTTCCAGAAAAGAGTGAAAACTCATCCGAATTTGCCGATAATGATTTTTTGATAGGACGCGTAATTTTTGTTTCAATCGTAAAAAATAACATTAAAAATTAAAAAAGTTGAATTAAAAATGACAGAAGGTACGGGAAAAAATTAATAGACCAAAGTTATTCGACCAAAAATAATCTCAAAATTTGTTATAAACTCTTGTTGTAAAAATATATTAAAAATAAAAAATAAACTTTTTGGGAAGAGGACACCAGCTACAATAACATTTTATTCGACAAAATTTGATGCCTCAATTATATTTACAAATTTTCTTTGAACCATCTTATGCGTGAATGCGTATTTTTAGTTTGAATCGTTGAAAATAACTTCGATAATGAACAAATTAAACTTGTGGAAAAACGAAACAAGTTGCAATAAAATGTTTAATGATTATTTTTGTAGGATGCGCACTTTTATTTAATTATGAGAAAAGGAGACAATGAAAATTGTTTTGATTCAATACCAATGCATATTATGAATTGTGATAATATAAATTAATTGGAATGATACATTTCTCAGAGTAGCTGAAAATTAAAATTAGTGAAAAATAAGGAACAAATATTGAAGTTATAATGAAAAATGAAATTTGTACTTCATTTTGTAATGTGTGAATGAGCAGTCTCAGAATAAGGTACCGAGGAGACCCTTTAGCTTTGGTATCCTGTTGTGTCCTCACAACCACACTACTATTCACGAGGATTTCAGGAAGCCCGTCAATGGATCGGGCAACAATGCCGACCACTCTCGAGTTGGGAGAGCCTAAGATGGGCAACGTAGCTGACCCTAAGAATGACAGGCTAATCACTTGTCTAAAAACACAGTATAAGATCTTCACAGCCATCCCTAATGATAGGATTGTTCGGACAATCAGACCTGTGTGGCGAGAGATGTACGAAGAACGCTACTCAAAGGAAGGCGTAGCAGGATGGCAGGACAAACTGCTCATCGAGAGATGTGTCTGCAAAAGCGCAGCATCCTACCAGAGCTACCTATCGATGGCCTGGATTGATTACTGGAAAGCTTTGGATTCAACCTTCCACAGACTTATCATCTGTCTGTTGTAAAGCTCAAACGTTTCGCCTCACATCGTGAGGTGCATAGAGAGATTAATGCCACTTTGGAAAACAAGATTCACCATCTTATCTGGAAAACATCGAGTGACAATTATCAACGTGACCTTTCAGAGAGGTGTCTTTCAGGGCGACACCATTAGCCCTCTCCTCTTTTGCCTCAAATTATTGCCATTATTTCTCATACTTCGCCATTCCGCAGCGTACTTCTGCGGCAAACGTGGACATGGAAAGCATAAGGTGACTCATATATTTTACATGGATGATCATAAGATCTATGCTAAAAATGAAAAGCAACTAAATCTAGCTCTATAGATTGTCAAGTACACTCAGGAGATTGGAATGAAGTTTGGGTCAGAGAAATGTGCTAAGGTTTATTTAAAGCGCGGGAACTTAATGGCATCCCTCAAGACCCCAAGCTTGTCGACAAAAGCGCTATACGATACCTTGGCGTCGTATACTGTTGCAAACTCGAGGCCTGACATAGTTCCCCTCAAATTCGAAAAAAGAACCATGTTCGTTAAGGAATTTTCGGCACCAGCTGGGAAAAACATCCCAGCCAAGGAGAATGAAAAGAAAAATGTTATAAAGACACTATAAGGGAGTTGCGACGGTTATACCTGTAATATTCTGTTGAGCTAGTCGTCCTGATTATACTTGCTCTTGGAGGTACCAAGATTTCACTGGGTAATAGCCTGCAAAGCATCCCTGGGTGTTAAAAAATTCTAAGTTACTTGCGGGAAAAATTCAGAACTCGGTCGTCTGTGGGCCGATCCGTGTACTTAGGGTGCAAGAAACTTTTACCAGATCATCCTATTAAGTTCATCACAGACTGTAACCACCTACTTCGTGATTCGCAATAAAAAGACAAGTGTCCTCAAATTCATTGTTTAAACATCATACTTATTTATTTAACATTGAATATTGAAATCTTTTAACCGAAACAATCAATGTATACATATCTGTATGATAAGTATAAAGTCTGTTAAAATTAAATGAAGTTTCTTATAACAACTAACTGGACGAAAATTCTTTACGTCAAGATGCGTCAGTTATGACTATTACTCATGTAATAACAGGTTACTTGAGAGAGAAAAGATGTTTTTTGGATACTAATCCGTTGGAATGGTGGTCGAAAAATGGTCAACGATTCCCAAAGTTAAAGAACGCAGCTAAATAATTCTTAGCTATTCCAGTGGTTATGAAGTCAGTCAACTCTACACCATTCGTTACCAGATTACGTTCAATTCAGTATGGCGACGAAATTTTTTTAAATCCTGTTTTTTTCATGAAACTCATTTTCTAGTTCTTTTTGGGTCTCTGATTCCAAATCCATCGTCAAAACTTCGAAATTCAAAATGGCGGATGCAATATGGTGACCACATTTTTGAAAAATTATTTATTTTTTATCAAACTCATTTTTCAGTTGTTTTTTGAGTCACTCATTTTGAATCTATTATAAAAACTGCTAAATTTGAAATGGCGAATCCAATATAGCGACAAATTTTTTTAGAAATCATTTATTTTTTATAAAGCTCGGCTTATTGTCTAAGTTATAGAAAATAAAAAAATTATTTTTTAATAACATGTATACATGACACGCTAACCTACTTAAAATAAGTTTGGTTCATTACGTGTGTATTGAGACCATGTTTTGCGCGGAAGTAATTTTAAGTAATTACTTATCTACTTATATCCAGGTTTATCATCTGAAGATATTTCCTCTTCATCTAGAAGAATTCAGGGCGAACATGTTTTGAACGATTTATCTGTAGCGATATGCTATTACCTGAAAAACACGAAATTGATATTGGCTCCGAAATATGTGCATAACTTCATTATAAACCAAAAGTGGCAGCCAGTGCCAGCACATTTGAAACTTCTATAATAATTAACGAGACGAATGAATCTTTGAAAACTTCAGAAAGACGTGGTATTTCCTGGTACTTTTAAATTGAAAAATGTCTTGTAGTGAAACCTTTCAACATTGAAATTCATACCAAATTAAAGAAATTAATAATTTTTTTTTTGCAAACTTTTGATGACCTTGATTGTGAGCCATTTTTCAATTTGGATAGACTCTAGAGACATCACATGTAAATAAAAGCTCGTGAAATTTCATTTATACCTACGGTAACATATGTGTAGAAAGATAGCAATTTCCTTTTATACAAATTTTGACCTTGAGTTTTGGCCAAATTTGATAAGCTCTTGTCCCACTGTGCAGGACCTGGTTCAGACCGAACCTTTGATATTGTTCAAAGCATTCGATTAGGACTAAACCCTTTAAAAAATTTCACGGTTCGGTTCGTACCCAAACCACTTCAGAACCCTTCACTATTGGGATGAAGCTAAAAGGTTCCGATCCCTGAATATAATAAATTTCTTCAAAATTTTTTAATTTCGACACTAAATTTGTGATCAGAAGCCTGAACAAATTTCTAGTATACTGAATCTCATGAAAATCCGTCAGTTTATTAAATTTTTAAATCGTCAATTTATTGAAATTCTCAAAAATTTAGTCGCTGTGTTTGAAGAAATTCATCTCAATTTCAAAAGCTTCGAGAACCCAAAACTTTCGAGCAGCTCGAAACTTTCAAATACTCGAATGTTTCAGAAAACTCGAAAATTGCGAGAACTTGAAAATTTTGAGTATCTCGTAACTGTTCGAGTACTCGAAACTTTTAAGTACTCGAAACTTTCGAGTACTCGAAGCCGTCCGAGTTCTCGAAACTTTCGAGTAGCTCGAAAATTTCAAGAATCCGAAATTTCGAGCATGCTCGAGCTCGTGTTGACTCGACTCGAAAAAATTCGGCAACTGGAAACTGAATCCTCGCAGAAAAAAGACTCTTGTCCAATGTTTTCAGATTTAAAAAATAATAACTACCAAGATAACAATTTTGCGACACATATTACTCGCGCGTCGTGCGGGTCATGCCATGCGACTCATAATATACGCATATCGCCTTCACCCTGCCTGGTAGAGTGACGGTTAAATTAGTGCGTGCATAATGTGTCTCATGTCGCCATCACAAGTGCAAGTATCATTTTTGCATATTAAATAGACAAACTCTAATGGTCACGAAACCATGTACGTCCCAAGGATATCCTTGTCAGTCCAAACTACGTCTCAAAGACGTTTAATATGGTGAAGATGTCATATAAAAACGTCTTAAAGGCATATAACGTTCTCCGGACATCTTTCGTACTTTTATTACCTTATAGGTGGGTATAGTTTCAAATTCAATATTAAATCTGTTAAACCTTATTATATTATAATTAATTACTTATATTATGATATTTTTAATAATCACAAAGTCAACAAAAGAAAAATATATATTTGAATCGCGCGCCATTTCATTTTCCCTCTCTTTCCATCTTTGCGGTTTCTTTTCTGTTTTTCTGACAAGGAAAAAGTGATTGCGTGCTTGCAGTTTTAAAATCGGAGATATATAATATTCTTTAGCAAAATTGTAAGTTATTCTTTCATTAATTAAAGTATTTACTTTTAAGTGACTTATTATTTAATTTCTACAATAAAAAATGCATATATTTCCCCCATTTTTCCTGTTTTCAATTCTACGAATTTTTAGGTTATTTTGTTGCATATCGACAAAAAGTTGTTTTGCTATTGTGCGATTCACTTTATATGTTTTAAAATGTCTCTAATTATGTTTCTATATATTTCCAGTCTTTGTATTATCTACATTTTTTATTTAGTATAATGACAAAACAAAAATAGTGTTCTTTTAGAGTGAGGTTTGTTCAAGATATGACAACCCCATTATACCAATTAAAAAATCTTCTGTCAGGGACCCTTTAAGGTTTATTATGTTTATATATTCAAATTACAATAAACGTTATTTAGTACGAAAGCATTATTTTATTTATTTGAAATATTTTTAATAATGTTGATAATTATTTTAGTACGCTTCGTGAAGTCACACGAAAGTCTCATTTCACTCTCACGCGTGCATCAACTATCATCCGTGCGAGCGATATGCGTCGCATATGATCACACATATGTATGCATCAGTGACTTCACGCGTACGGAATAAATCCGCACGCGTGCGAGTAATATGCTTAGCATATAAGACTATAATTGTTATCTGGGACGTAGGGACATACAGGTTTATAATTTTTCATCTACTATTTTAATACAACACAAACCATCCAAGACTTTCTTCTGTTCTAGTTCTGTCCCTATACTTCCCCTCCATTGACCGAAGTCGGGTTGGACTGACGTTATAACTGGACTCTCCACCTTGGGACCACTGGCTTATTATTTAGGACATGATTTTTACTCGCAAAATACATTTGTTGCACTAAGTTGGTAGTTGGGCGTATACGTTAAACAATGGACAATACAAACAATAGAGCAGCACCGAAATGGACTGAAAGTTTGGTTGACGAAAGATATACTTCTGGTAAAGGTAAAGTTTCAGGCGACGAATGGAGTCTGGGTGTTTGGTATTCTAGAGGGTTGAATGATTCTGTCATGAACAGAGAAAGCAACCCAGCATGTCAAGGGGCTTATAATCCCCAAATTTTTGTGGAGTAGAATTAAAGTGGGAATCATAAAATTATTTATCATAACGTGTTATGCCTGAGTTGATGGTGAAGGGAGTGAGGGAAAAGACACCTAGTGGGACACTGTAACCGTTCCGACGGACCATCCGTCTGGGAGACGGATACCTTGGTTTTTCCAATAATTTCTCCAAAACTAATATTTAACAATAGTCTGCGTCTACGTTTACGCCTTTTACGCCCTCGGGGCCTCCAATCTGTTACCTTGACAATAATAAGCCGCGCCGTGTTCCTCTTACGTATAGCTAGCGTAAGCGCAGTACCTCTACATGCCAAAGTTGGGGTCACTGCGTGTAAACATGAAATGATCCATTTGCACACCTGATGCAGAAGATCGGCCACAGTATGATTGACTTTGTTACTGCATATGAGAGACCTTGAGAGCCTTTGTCCCCTTGGTACGCAATCTAGTATTACATCAAACATCTCGAAAGGATAGCAGATGTTACGCAATAACATCTGTAGATGAACAAAAGGAATTCAAATATTTAAAAAAATTCAGAATCATGAAAATGTGATTTATGTTTGATTTCGATACGCGTTTAATATGCGTCATGCATTTTTGATCGCTCGTGAATGTTTTATCGTTTGGATCGTTTTATTGGAGTATTTATAGTTTTGTATCAGTAGATTAGAGTTCATCTTATCTTACCTTATCGGATCCCTTAAAATCTTCGAAAATATTTCGAAATTTAAAATCCCTTGACATCGTTGAAAATTTATCAGAACACTTTGAAATTTCTTGAAGTTCTTGAAATTCCCTGGAATTCCGAAACTTTTTGTGAAATATTACAAAATCTCTTAAAATCCCTTGAAATTTTTGTTAATTTCCTACAACTTTTGTAATCGCATGAAATCTTTGAGAATCATTTGACATCTCATGGAGTGCCTAAAAAACTTTGAAAATATCGTTAAATTCCGCAAAGATTTTGTAATTCTTTAAAATACTTAGTGCTCTTTTGAAATACCTGAAAATCTCTGCATATCCTTTGAAATCACTAGAAATATTTTTAAAAATTTGTAATATTCGAAAATCCTTTAAAATTGGTTAAAATTCTTGAAATTTGGTGAAATATTTCGACATATAACAAGATTTGTAAAAATACTCTAGTACTTCTTGCGATCCTTAAGACTCCTTTGAAATTTCATGACTTTTTAAAATACTGTGAAATCTCTTAGATCCCCTTGAAATCTTTCGTAATATCCTGAAAACTTTGTAATACATACAATACAAATACATTGAAATTCCTTGAAATCTGTTGAAATTTCGTTTGCAGTGTAAAGAATTTATATATTTTATATAATGTTTAGTAAAAATATAAAATCTTACATATGAAAGGGGGATTAGCAGGGTCACACTCGCGCACACTTAGAAAAGTATATTTATATTTTGTATATGTTTACTGAATTTCGGGTGGGGGATTCAATAAAGCTGGGCATGTTACATTTTCACACATTAGCCTTCTTTTATTAAAATTTTCTACTTGAGACGTTTCGTAAATTTACGTATTTTTACAAACCCACTTCTATATTACCTCACACATCCTTCTGTACTCTAAGCGGAAACGGAAGCCATACCCCTAAACTACTTCATCCTTCTTCTTTTTACTACAGTAACAAACTCTCCCTTCACCCGAACTATTGGATTGTCCAATTAAAAAATCTCTACCTTACCCCTTTTCCCTCTTGTCCTGATATGACATTATCTCAGAACATTATCTCAGAATTTTATCTCAGAACTTGGAAACTCGAAAACTCATCCTATTGTTTCTAGCCTCCTTTTCCTTTTTTTCGCTCTCTTCGCTTTACCTCTCTCAAATAGCAAGAACAAATTCTCCCTGCTCCTGATCTGCAAAACACATTTTTCCTTCCTTACCGCTTATTCATTCTCTAATGTACATCACACACTAACCCACTCGCTCTGGATGCTTAGATGCATCTTCGCCATCTCCTCCATTAACTTCTCTCTTGCTCTCCAGGTTCGCTCGTTCCCTCTCTTTGCCCCGTTCTACTTTTATCAACTTTCACCAAACCTCCATCTTCTTCTTCTCACCGTCAGCACTCATCACGCTGTTTGGCTGTTGCTAACAACACTCTATCCACACTCTTTCTCACTCTTCCTGCCCGCTGTGACTTCTATCTCACTCTCTCTTCTTCTCCACTGCTGTGGTAACATCCGTAGTTTAGCTACCGTCTCGTCACAGCTGACGCTCACTCCACGCAAGCTCTCAGCGCTTATTCTCCATGCTCCTTACACCTTCTACACAGATTCCACATCCACAAATTCACTTCCACCTTTTTTCAATCACTTCCTCTCCTTTTTCTCCGAATCACCATGTTACTCCTACTCTTATTACCGTCTTTATTCTGCCAAGACGCTTCACCAATCTCACGCACATCTACTCACCTCCATACCCGAACTAGAAGTCCTAGTTTTCTACTATATAATTTCTAAGTATATCAACTAATGGAATTAGTAATTTTCCACTAAAATTCAGTGGCTCTCATTTCTCTAATCGAACTAGTATAATTTCACTAGCAATGAAACTTATGAAATTTGTAGAAATTTATGAGATTTACGAAAAAATATAAAACTATGAAATTTGTGGACGTTTTCGAAAATTTCGGGAAGTTTACAGACTTGTTCACCTACCACTAATGCACTCTATTGGTTCTAGGTCTGTCACAATACTCTCCCTATAATAACCGAAGGCGATAAATACAGACTGGGTACTTGGAATGCTCGATGTGTAATGATCTTAAAGGAAGACAATTTCGGGAAATAATGCACGTAAGGAAGCTGGATATTTCATGGGTGCCTGAAACAAAGGAAAAGGGATGAACTGGCCTGCAATTTTCAACTTTCGGTCTGCTAATCGGAAGTGGCTAGGTGTTTTCGATAGATTTTCGCATGTTGAACACAAATCTGGGCTCGAAAGTACTCCATCACATATAGTTTTTGAGAAAATGGGGGTTGAACTCCCCAAAAAAAGCGTTTTTGGCCATTCTTGGATAAGCGTGGGCACTAAAACCGGAGTCCTAGAACCTTCCAGAATGTCTCAAATTGAAGCTTGTCATCTCCTCTGTCGACTTCAATCAATTAAAATTTAATCGCATCTGATCTTGAAGTCCTGTGCACCTTTTCGATGGATCGGCGTACTTTTCCCCTATAAAAACAACCCTTGAGTCGAGTAGTTGATCTCATCTCAGTTTCTGAAGTTTAAAAATGAAACAAATGGTATCGGCTCACATATTCATATACGGATCAACAACAGTAACAGCGTTCACCACCTTGTAAATGGGATCATCCGCAAAGCACCCCTTCAAAACAACTCTCTAGTCAATTGATTCAATCCATTTCAGTTTGGGAGGAGATAAAATTTTTGCTTGTTGCAAGAACAATGCTGAATGACCCATGGATGAATGAACTAACATTGCAACTCTTGGAATCAACCCTTAGGTTCATCACGGTATCGTATCTCTTTTCGGGACAGGATAGAATTTCCAAAAAGTTACTAGTTGAGAATTTGAATCAAATCTGTCTATATGAGCACAACCAAAAAATATTTTAATGGATAAACATACCAACCATTATGCCGATTCTGAAGTGGTAGTAAGAAGATCTTTGTGAGAGAAGCAAACTCATGCCACTAAGCAATACTCTGCAATAATTTGTTATTCCGACTGGTCTGAATTGTCAGTTATTTGTTTTGCGGCTTTCTCGTCGTCTTTTGTCTTGCCTGAATCTCGCAGTTTGTCAGTCATTTGCTCCTTGTTTAGTTAGTCTGTCAACTGTTTGGCTGCTCCTATGTTGCCGCTCGCTTTATCTGAATAATTCAATTCGCCAGTCATTTGTTTTCATTTCTTCTCGGAGGTAAGTCACTGACTCGTTCACAGCGGTTATTCCAAATTATTACCTGGTTTGTCACATGATTGGTTGACTGTTATCTTGTCGTCTACTGTTTGGTGAGGAGAAGAACAGAGTTTGACCCACCCACAATCCCCCACATTCTGGGAAGGAAGTCACAATACACATATACTTTACTAATTGTACGCGAGCGTGCTTCTGCGAATCCCCAGAATTTTTTTCCGGCTACGACCTTGTCGACCACCACTCTCAACCATGGTAACACATAGTCACACATATTCCATCTTAAAAAAATGTACAGTACTTAAAACCTTGGCAGAGATAACGGTGGATCAACAAAGATCTGTTTTGCTCGAATATTTATTTAAACTGTGACATAATAGGTATAAAATACAAATTGGCTACGTGGTATATGGACCAGTGTCTCCAGAACGTGGGATTTTTCGGCCCCCACCACTTTCCCATCTGGGAGAATACATGCAAGTGTAGCGTCGGTGATTCGGCCAACCTCGTGTAAAGCCGAAAATGCACGAGGCACGAGCACGAAGCCAAGCTCGACCGAGGCCCGACCCCGCCTTCACGATATGCTTTCGGCGGGTATTAGGAGGCTTAAGTGGATTTCTGCAGTTCCTTTTTTCATTATTTATGTTTTATTTCTCGATTGATTTTAAATATTGTAAAGCCAAAATAATAAAAATGATAATTATTTGGAAATAACTAAATTAATCAACATATCTACTATATACTTACCTCTGAAATTTACCTTTCTTTCCATGCTATCTCAGGCTATAATCACAATTTTGGGGATTTTAAGAGAAAAGCAAAAACGTTACTAACTTGACCTCATACGCTTTGTTGATATATACAAACTTTACAAAACCTTTATTGTCTGAAAACACTTATCTCAACATTACAAAATTTAGTTTTTACAATTTTATTTTATTTGTAAAATAATGATAATTGGAGTTTAATTGTAAATAATTGTAAAATAAATTTAACAAAATTTATTTTATAAAGACATATCTCATGATTCAAAAGGACAATACAATTTTTCAAGGTAATTCTTTATATTATTTTAATAACTAACGAACATATTTCTAGAATATTTTTGCTTGATTCTGCCCTAGGGTTAAATATGGTACAGAAAAAGCTCGCGAAATTTCAAATCAAAACTGTACTCTGTATAAATTAATTTTAAATAATATTGAAAAATTTGGTGAAATTTTGCCAAGATTCATGTGAAAATTATATTAATATAACCTTAGAATAAGCAAACAAAATACTTCAAAAATAAATAGTTATTCCAAATTTTTATTTTGTATTCAAAATATTGTTCGCGTTAAATTATAATTTTGTTGAAATTTTCCTTTTTTCCTCACTAACAAATTTCTTCACTAAAAAATTTTTTGGTTTGAAATTTGTTTGAGAATCTTAGGAAAATTATATTTATATAACATCAAAAATGAATAAACTTAAAAATAAATAGTTATTCGAAATTTTTATTTTTTATAAGAAAATATTTTTCGCCTTAAATTATAATTTTGTTGCAATTTTTCTTTTTTCTTCACTGAAAAATTGTTCGATTTAAAAATTTAATTTTTTTGATTGATAATTCATTCTTTTAAAGTTGATTTTAACTGTTTTCAATTGAAAATTAGAATTTTTGTACTGAAATAGCGATTAGTACATTGTTCGTTGAAAATTCAGCTTTATTGTTTTACAATTCATCATTTTTTGGACGAAAATTCGACTGTTTGGTTAAAACTTTTCTTGCTGTTGAAATTTTGATTGACATACAGAAATATTAAAAAATCTTTGAAAATTTTCTTAACATTCTTAGGAAAATTGTATTTATATAAACTTAAAAATAAAGGAACCAAAAAAAGAAATAGTCATTCGAAATTTTTATTTTGTATACCAAAATATTTTTTGCTTGAATTATAATTTTTTTGAAACTTTCCTTTTTTCTTCACTACAAAATTTTTTGAGATGAAAATTTGTTTGGTTTTTTATTTAAAATAATTTTTTTCTATCGAAATTGCAATTATCACATTTTACGTTGAGAATTGACCTTTTTGTTGACAATTAACCTTTTTTCCTGATAATTAAACTGTTAGGTTGAAAATGTTTTTTTTTTTTTCATTCAAATTTTGATTTGAAATATCTGAAATCTTAGAAAATATTTTGAAATTTTCGCAAGAATCTCAGAAAACTTATACTTATATTCATTTTTACAATTTTATTTCAAGTGTAAAATAATTTTAATTGGAAATAAATTGTGAAAGATTGTAAAATAAATTTAATTTTTTAAATATTTTTCCTTGATTCTACCTTACGGCCAAACATGGTACAAAAAACTGTCGTGAAGTTCCAAATAAAAACTGTAGTCTCTATACATAAATTTTAAAAATGAAAAATCTTAATATCTTTTATAAATATTCCTAAATGTTGTTCGAATATGATACCAATTGTTGGTCATTTTATAAATTTTACAACATTTTTGTACCATGTTTGGCCTCATTTCAGTCTGCTTTATGTTTAGGGCGAAATCACATCCTCAAATTTGACCCTAAGGTTAAACATGGCCAACTATTTACAAGAATTTTTACAATAAAAATCAATGTGTATCGTATTCAAATAACATTTAGGAATTTTTATAAAAAGTGTTAATATTTTTCATTTTTTGAATTAATGTATACAGAGTACAGGTTTTATTTTAAAGTTCACGACAGTTTTTTGTACCATGTTTGGCCGTAAGGT
>JAABKJ010005127.1:0-23436 GCA_011634705.1 Andricus grossulariae
AAACTCTTATTTTAAAGATATCGCGTGATTCAAATATTGTATTTTCAAATATCGTACATTTAATGAGAAAAGGGGAAGTTTTTTGAGAATAGGGGAAAAAGGAGAATTTCATGAAAAAAGGGGAAACTAAGAAAAAAAGGGGAAGACTGTGCACCCTGATATAACTTTTTTAATTTTCATCGAAATTAAAAATTATGCTAGGATAATTACAAGTATTTTTGGCAGATACTAAAAACTTTAACAAAAATTTCTAAAACTCTTAAAACAATCTTGTTTTAAATTTGCTCTAACTTTTTAATTTTGGTCTAATCGAACATTTTCATTGGGATAGTTTAAAAACATATTTGATATCAAGTAAAAACTTAGATTAAAATTTCTTAATCTATCAGAAAAAAATTTTATTTCCTAAATTTCAAAATTTGAATATCATATAACTTTTTAATTCTCATCGATTTACCAGAAACTTTGACGAAAATTTCTAAAACTCTTGACAAATTTTGTTTCAAATTTGGAAATGCTCTACATTTTTTAATTTTGGTCAAAAATATCCGTTTAACGAACTTGACCTTCATTTTGCGACCCTTAAAAAGGGTAGCAAAGGCAGACTCGATTGGACAAATCCTTCAAAAGTGAACGTGGCTACAACATTCAGGTAACCATATATACAGACATATGGACACCGACTAAATTTTTTTGATTTTCGGACTCTGTGAGTGCCGAAACGTAAAGATCCGTTAAAAACTAGAGATATATAATTTGGACGATTACATTACATTCTCATGAATGAGAATGTAAAAATGTTTGCACCGCTTATCTTGTGCGATAACATTTTTTCGTTGTACGCGCGTTTACCCGGGTGTTAAGGAGTGGTGAGGGAACGCGCCCGCAGGAAAAACCTGTTACCGCTCAAGATAGGAGACGGAAATTTATTTTCAACAAAGTTATCTCAAAGTACAAAGTTCCACCTTTAATTTGAGCCTATTAGAAAGTTTCGAGAACGTCAGGTTTGCGCCCTATGTTGTTTTTCAAAAAATGGCAAAAAATGCGTTTGCCCCATATTTTCTCAAAAACCTGACGTGATAGAAAGATTTCGCTTTCGAATTCGGATTCAGTGATCAAAAACCTAGTCAAAACATCTACTTTTGGTCCCGGTAAAATTAATAATATTTTTTGTTGACTTTTGGGTTCTCAAACCTCGGACTCAATTTAGAGATCAAAAATAGTGTAAATAGTGCCACAAATTTTCAAAAATAGTGTCATAAAATTTTTCAAGTATTAACAATGAACTTCAATGTTTATATAAAATATTATTCTTTAGTATATAAATTATCAAAATTCCTATTTATTAATCGCAGGCTTCACAGTTTTTCCCTTTTCTCATTTTTCCACTTAAATACGAACGAAATTAATAGAACCCAATAAGAAAATCAAAATATATGTTTTCTTGAAAGTTCATTCTTTTCGTTTGCAAAGTCTACTATTAAATTGTTGAAAATTCAACAATTTTGTTAAAAATTCAACAATTTTGTTAAAAATTCATATTTCTTAGTTGAAAATTCGTCTTTTTGGTTTGGTATTTTGTGGTAAAAACTAATTATTTTGTCGTTAAAAATACAAACGTTTGGTTGAAATCGACCTTTTTTGTTGAAAATTCACCGTTTCGGGTTGAAAATTCAACTGTTTTGTAGAAAATTCATATTTTGGGCTCAAAAATTATACAATTTGGTAGAAAATTTAACTATGTAGTTAACAATGTATGTATTTTGTTAAAAATTCGTATTTTTTGGTAGAAAATTAACCTGATTTATTTGAGGATTCAAGTATTCTGTTGAAATATCAACTATTACATTTTTCGTACAAAATTAATCTTTTTATGTTACAACAAGTTGAAACTTATCTTTTTTTGTTAATTTTTTTTTTATTTGAAAATGTAACTGTTTTGTTGAATATTCAACTGATTGGTTGTAAACTAAACTTTTTCGTTGAAAATTCATATTCTTAGATTAAAAATTCGAAGGTTTTATAGAAAATTGGTGTTTTTACTTTTTGCTCCATTGTCGGTTCAAAATTGATATTTTTTTAGTTTAAAAATGGTACTATTTAGTTACATTTTCAATTCGATATCCTATTTCGTGGACATGAGTTCACTATTAAAAATTTGGGGATTTCGCCCAATTCTTTTTTGGAAAAAATTCCAGAAAAATTAGGAAATATTCCTCAAAACTTAAGAGATTAAGTGATCCTATAAAATTTAGGGAATTTCTCTCATTTACATTGCGATTTTCCCCAAAGAGTTGGATATTTTCCGAAGAATTTGGAGAAATTTTCCAAAAGCTAAGGACCTAAGTAAATCCCTAATATTGTGGGGAATTTTTTCCCTTTTGGTGAAATTTCCCAAAGATTGAACAAATTTCATATTAAACATTTTCTTTGAGAAGGATATTATGACCACTTGAGTTTGATTATATGATGTTTAAATAAAACGAAATTCTGCGTTTAATAAGCCTACGGTTAAGGCCAATATCAATTTTATACAAATATATTTCAAAAACGGTAAAATTTAGATATTTTCGAAAAATTGGAATAACTCTGGAAAAAATGAACATTATTAAAGGTTCTTGGATTCATTTTAAAGGTCTCAAAAGTATTTTACTAAATTATTAAGATATTTTTAGAATTTTCTGCCTAGATTCTGCTCTAGGGTCAAACTTGGTGCAAAAGTCACAATATTTCAAAAATGTGTAAATACTTACATTTTTTCAAACTATTATTTATCGTATTTTAACTAATTTTAATAAAATTTAGAAAAAAATTGTTTTACTTTTTTTTAACTATATGGTGAGTACAATCATTATTTGAAATTTCGTGACTTTTTTGGAACAAATTCGACCCTAGGGTAGAATGTCTTAACAATTTAGCAAACTTCTACCGAGACTTACCTTTGAAATGAGCCAAGGAACCAGGATTTTATTGGACTATTTCCAAAGTTACTCCAATTTTTCAAAAAGACTGAAATTCGACGTCTTTTTGTCAAATATTTTTTTATTAAATAAACACGTAGCCTTCAACTTGGGCTTATTAGATGCAGAATATATATCATGTTAATATTATAAAAAATGAGCCACTTTAGCTACAGCTCCAAAAATAGGCGTGTAGGTAATTTCCGCCGGTACTGTACATAAAATTATTAATCAACCGTACTCACTCAAATCTTCAGAACGTAATTTAATCAATTCCAATAAATCTGAATTTCCAAAATAAGCATAAAAATATCAAAATAATGATTAAAACTATAAAAAGAAATGGCAATAAAAATTTCCAGGCTCTTTTCCAGTTTCTTTATCAAAACTCCAGGACCCTTCCAGATTCTGTAGCAAACTTGGAATTTTCAATACAAATTTAGACAAGCTTGTAACTCAAACTAGCTTGGTTTCATCAGATCATTACAATTTTTTAAATCAAAATTACTCCATTTTTTGAATCTCGAACATTAGACTTATTTTTGGCTCCATTTTTTCCGATTCCAACAATAAGTGTAATGCATACTTGATATTTCAACCAAAAAAAGATTTTAATTATAAATCACAAACAGTTGAACAAAACAAACAAATAGTTGAATCCTCAACAAAAAAAGATTAATTTGCAGCCAGTTGCATTTTCAACCAAAAAGTTAAATTTTTAACAAAAGAGGCGAATTTTCTGCGAAATAGTAAGTTTTTAAACCCGAAAATATGAATTTTCATGAGAAAAGTTAATGTTAAACCAAATAGTCGAATTCACAACCAAATAGATAAATTTTCTATCGAGAAGATTATTTTTCTACCAAAAGAGACGAATTATCAACGAAACAGTAACATTTTTAATCAGACATAAATTTTACACTAAAATGGTGAGTCTTTAAACAAAAAAATTATTTTTTAACAAAGTAGTTCAACTTTTAACCAAGCAGTTGAATTCAAAACGAAAAATTTAATATTTACATTAAAATAGATTTCATTTTAAATCAAAAACAGTGGAATTCATATATAAAAAAAAAAGAAATTTTCAACAAAATAATTGATTCATCTACCAAAAGAGATGAATTTTCAAATATCTTTTAAAGTAGTTCAAATTATTCTTAAATCAAAAATCTACATTTTGTTTTAAATCTTTTCAAATTTTCAATTATTTTTAAAACTTCTAAGCCTCTAAATATTTCTTGAAATTGTTCCAATTTTTCCTGAAATTGTTTTAAAATTTTGGAAAATAAAAAAAAAATGTTTTAAGAACTTCAAAATTCTTTTTATACAATTTTGGTATCTTTTGAAAGGTTTAAAAATCTTTTTCTATATTCTCTTGGAATATATTTTTCAAAATAAAAAATAATTAAAAATGTTACCAAGAATCTTAAGATTTTATTCTCGCTATATTAATACCTTTCGAAATCGTTAGAAAGTTTATTTCGAAATCTACAAAAATTTACATTTCGTTTCCGATTTTTTAGATATCTTTTCAAATTCTAAATTATTTTTGAAAAATGTTCAAAACTTCTAAATATCTTTTTTTGAAAATGTTGGGGACGTTTTGAAATGTTACAAAATCTTTTTAGATATTCTCTTAAAAGTTATTTTTCAAAATTCGATTTGACTTTTGGCTCCATTTTCCTCCGAGAAAAAAGGAATAATTTTTTTTTAATTGTAATAATCTAAGGAAATCAAGCATGTTTCTTGGCATCAAAGAATTGTTCCGATTCCAACGATAAATTAAACTTCCAATTTTCAACTTTCAATATAAATTACTGTTTTTATTTTTCAACTAAATTATAGGATATTTTCTCCAAAAATTATTAAGGAACTTCCACAATTTGTAGGATATATACTCTAATGCAATGAGGTATTTCTCCAAAAAATTTCGTGATACAAATTACACAAAAGTGGGGATTTAAAAAAATAATATCAGGAAGAATTCCCCAACGTCTAGAAAGTATTTCGTAACATTTCTTAGTTGGGTAAATTTCCCCCATTTTTAGAAAATATTCCCCAATGTTAACAAATTGTACATGTTACATGGTCTCAAAAATACCTTCACATTTATTATCTTCATTATTACAAAAACGAATTACTGTATATACAAAATACCGAAGTTTTAAATCCTACAAAATATAAAAAAGCACCAAGTGGATCTTTTATCAACAAAAGCGACTAATGCCAATAATGAGATAAGGCCTTTAAATATTATTTTAACAACCTGAAAAATTCATTATTAAATTCTGACTGTAATTTTCAACCAATCTATATGAAAATACAAGAAATAAGAGTCGTATTTTAAAAAAAGTGACTTTCACTCCAAAACAAAAAATAAGAAAATTATGTTCTAAAATATAAACATTGTAATTAGATCAAATTTAAGCTCTCTATTCGGTATTTTTGAAAAATTGAAAATATTTTTTTGGTTTGGCATTGGAGTTTCTTTTTTCCACCATTTATTATCTATTTAATATCGAACTGTGAGCAAACGAGTTTCACTAAAAATAATCTCCGCGGACATAAAATCGTAAAGCTGGCGTTTATGTTTCCATAAAGAGAACAGTTGCAAAGGAATTCTAAAATTTAAGTTTTTTGAGCTTTGAATACAAAAACGCTTAATATTCCCAATTATTATAAAAATTCGTTATTATGTAATTATATAAACATAAATAAATAAAATTTCAAAATATTCATAACTCATATCTAACCAATCGTGTTGAAAAACACCAACTAAAAACAACAAAAAATACCCCACCTCAAGTTTACAAGAATTTCTACTGCTAATCCAAAAAATTAAAAGAAGCCCCCGCACTTAACGTTCCAAATTTCTAAATCGCCCTGAGAAATAAAAAATAAACAGAAATATAGAACAAATCTATCCCCATGCTCCAAAATTTCCATTTGGGGGGAAAAAAAACCAAGAGAAAAAAACACCAAGTGGATCTCTTTTCAACATTTGTACATCGAAATACAACGAAAAAGTGACTTTCTACAAAAATGCATAAAAACAAGACAGCAGGTCAAAGCTGATAGACAGAATGAAATTAAATGCTAAAAATCTGATAAACCCTCGAAATTAAGAAGTGGCTCGAGAAATTCGGCAAGAATATGAACCAAAAATGTGAAAAAATGATTGTTCCCGCGATATTTTGTGTTATTTACCTTTAGTTAACTGGTCCTCACGATTATTTATGCTGCACTGTCTAATATGCAGAATGAGGTTTTTCGCCAGGGCCCTTCGTATTTTCCTGATCAGCTGTCTGTCAGTTGTAAAAATGCACCCAGTTTTTGGTCCTAGAAAGTTGGAGTGGTCCTCCTTCAGCGATTTTCTTCAGAAATTTTTCCTCTCAAGATATCCACTCAATTGTCATCCGTGGCTGTGGCCTACTTGGTTGGAGGCAAATTAGATCGATCAAAATATGAAACAAACAACACCATTGCAGAGCATAACTTTCACTTACAGCATTCGCGAAACCATGTAAACACCATACTTTCAGATGTGACTGATCGCGGGAAAAACACTATTTATAGTGGGAATCCGAAGAAAACAGACACAAAGGCGTCCATTTTGCTCAATGCTCAGCAGCGAGTTCGCGGAAGTTGCGTACTTGATGCACCGCCGGGCGTCGCATTTCAAATCGCCTTCTGCTCCGTTCACATGTTTAACATAAATTCCTCAGTACCGGAGTACCCAGGAAACGAAAAACGATTGACTACGCTCAATCGAGATTTTGTATCTTGTTCAGGGATTGCAAGATTATTCAGTTTTTGGCACGTTACCAGTCAAAAGTAACGCATTATCGTTACCATTACTTTTTTTCTGGAAAAGTAACGCGTTATCGTTACTGAAAAAGAGTTACGCGTTGCATTGATGTTACTTTTTTTATAAAATTTTTAATACGTCATTTAGAATTCCCTAAAGCTTTAAATATTTTTTCTTATTTTAAAGTATTTTCAAACTTGAAAATTAAATTTCAATTTATGTGGTTTAATCAAGAATTTTACATTCATAATACTTTTCATTTTATTATTTAAAAAAATAGGGTTTTTTCTTATTATATTTTATTATATTATTTTATTATTACATTATTATTTCTTTTTTATATTTTGAAAAATATATTCCAAGAAAATATCTAAAAAGATTTTTAAACATTTCAAAAAATTCGTAAAATTTGTAAGATAAAATCTAATAGATTTTAAAACAATTTTTTGTTTATTCTGCAGAATTTGGTAGAAAATTTAACTATGTAGTTAAGAATGTATGTATTTTGTTAAAAATTCTTCTTTTTTGGTAGAAAATCATTTTTTTTTTTTTTTTTTTTGTTAAAACTGCAACTGTTTGGTTGAAAATTAACCTGATTTCTTTGAGGATTCCAGTATTCTGTTGAAATATCAACTATTACATTTTTCCTTCAAAATTAATCTTTTTATGTTACAACAATTTGAAACTTTGTCTTTTTTTGTCAATTTTTTTTCATTTTAAAAATTTAACTATTTTGTTGAATATTCAACTAAATGGTTGTAAATTAACTTTTTCGTTGAAAATTCATATTCTCGGATTAAAAATTCGAATGTTTTATAGAAAATTTGTGTTTTTACTTTTTACTCCATTGTCGGTTCAAAATTGATCTTTTTTATTTTAAAAATGGTACTATTTAGTTACATTTTCAATTCGATATCTTATTTCGTTTTTATATTTTGAAAAATATATTCCATCAAAATATCTAAAAAGATTTTTAAACATTTCAAAAAATTTCTAAAATTTGTAAAAAAGAATCTTATAGAATTTGAACCCATTTTTTTCTATTCTGCAGAATTTTAAAACCATTTTAGGAAAAATTCAAATCATTTTTTAACAATATTTAGAAGTTATAGAAATTTAGAAAAAATTCAAAACTAATTCAAAATTTGAAAAGATTTTATAAAATATTTAGCAAATGCAGATTTTTTTAGATTTTGACAACATTTTTTAAAACGATTTTGAAATGCAACAAGATAATGAAAAAAAATTCTTAAGATTTCTGGGAAATTTTTTATGATTTTTTGTTTTGAAAAACATATTTTAAGATTGTCAAGAAAGAAGTCTTGCAGTTTTTAAAACATTTTTTTTATTTTTCAAAATCTTATAACAATTTAAGGAAAACTTTGAATTATTTTTTAAAATATTTAGAAGATTTAGACGTTTTGAAAATATTGAAAAATAATTCAAAATTTGAAAACAATTTTAGAAAATCTAGAACAAAATAAAGATTTTGCAAGATTTCAGAAATGAAAATTTCAAACTTTTGCAGATTTTTGACAGTTATCAAGAAAATAACAAACTTTTCTTAAGATTCCTGGAAATATTCGTAATAATTTTTATTTTGAAAAATTAATTTTAAGAGAATATCTAAAAAGATTTTTAAACATTTCAGAAGATTCCCAAAATTGTTAAAAAAGAATCTTCAAGATTTTTTAAGACATTTTGAAGTTTCGAAAAAAATTTAATAATAATTCAAAATTTAAAAATATTTTAAAAGAATGAAAACGAAATGTAGATTTTTCAAGATTTCGAAATAAACTTTAAACAATTTTTAAGGAATTTGAAAGGAATCAAGATAATAAAAAAAAATTCTTAAGATTCCAGGAAAATTTTTAATGATTCTTTTATTTTAAAATATATATTTTAAGAAAATATCTAAGAAGGATTTTCGAACATTTCAAAAGATTCCAAAATGTTCGACAAAGAATCTTAAAAACTTTTTTTTTTTAATTTGGAGAATTTTGAAACAAATTTAGGAAAAATTTGAATAATTTTGAAAATTATTTAGAAGTTTTGAAATTATTAAAAAATAATTAAAACAAATGTACATGTGTTTTGAGAATTTTATAAGGTTTTACGAAAATGAATACAACTTTTTTTAGGGTTTTAGGAAATATCAAAAGAATTTTTTATTTCGTCAAATTAATTTTAAGAGATTTAAAGGCAATTTTTTTAATTTGCAGAATTTAAAGAAGAATCGGGAAAAATTTGAATAATTTTTAAAGATTAGAAGGTCTGACACGATTAAAATTTTTTTTCTTAATATTCGTGTGAAAATTTTAAATAATTTTTATTTTGAAAAATGAACTTAAAGAGAAAATTAAAAGAGATTTTTAAACATATCGAACGATTTCCTGAAATTTCAAAAAAAATTGTAGAATATTTTAAAGCAAAATGTTTCAATTTGGTAAGATTGAAAAATAAATTCAAGAAATATTTAGTAGAATTGAAGAGATTCAAAAAGAATTTTAAACTTTAAAAGAAAAAATTCAAAGATTATAAGGGAATTTTTTTACATTTTAAGTGATTTTTCAAAATTTCAAGAAAAATTTGAGCCAGTTAAAACTATTTTGAGAAATTTAATACGTTTTAAATAGATTTGAAATATTTAAAAACTTGGAAACGTTTCCAAAAATTTATCAAATATTTCTTGATTTATTTCAAACTTCTAAAAGTCCTAAACATCTTTGAAAAAGACTCGAAATTTTCCTAATACAAGGACAAGATTGATTTGTTACCAAAAAACAGAAACTTTATCAAAATACATTCATTTTCAACTAAATAGTTGTATTTTTAAGCATGAAGATTAATTTTCTGCACAAAAATGTATTTTCTATAATATAGTTAAATTTTCCACTAAAATAGTTAGATTTTCAACAACAAAAAATGACTTTTTAACCAAATATTGTTGAATTTTTCACAAGGTAGAGTAATGAAAGAACTTGGATACTAATGAGCCCGCAAGGGGGCACGTGATGGTTAGGCGCCGCCGTTTGGACGCCGCCGTTTAGGCGCGGGGCGTTTAGGCGCGGGACGTTTAGGCGCCAGGACGTTAAGGCGTCAGGACATTTAGGCGCCATATCGTGTAGGCGCCGTGATGTTTAGGCTCCGAACGGTTTAATCACAGTGAACCCTGAGGTATCAAAAGTTGTAAATTAAAACACAATAATGAATAATCGTTATTAAAAAAATAAAAAACTGCAAAATTTTTTATTTTGTTCATTGTACAGTTAAAATATTTAAAAAGTATAAACTCACGCCATCATATCCAATGCTATGAATTGAAGAGTGATTCGAAAAATTTATAAAGCTTAAAAATGATATCAGTTCAAGCAGTTTTAAGCTAGAAACATTAATTTGCACATTAAAATTTGTTTTCAAATCTTTTTATTCAACACTTTTTAAATATTCTCCTAAAAATTTGTTTTAAAAAAATCATTCAAAAATTATCCAGATTCTTTTTTTAAAATTTTGGAAACATTAAATGTTCTATGAAAATTAATTTTCCAAACAAAAAATTATTATTATTACTTTTTCTAGGAATTTTTATACAAATTTTATATTCATTTGAAACCTTTCAAAATGTTTAAAAAGCTTATAAATTTTGTGTTCGACTTCTTCAAAAATCTACCTTTAAAGATCCTTAAAAAGCTTTAAATTTTGATATCGAAATCTTCAAAAATATAAATCTGTTTTTTTTCCGAAATCATCATTACAGTTGTAGAAATTTTGTACTTTTTTGTAAGAATTTTGTCCACCATGGTACATGTTTAAAAAACAGTGCAATAAATTCTCCAGAACCCAGAATCTGGATAATTTTTAGGTGATTTTTTTACTTCTGCAGGATTTTCAAAAAATTGTAGGAAAAATTCGAGTTTCAAGATAATAAAATTATTACTTGATTCCTGGAAAATTGTTGAAAGTTTTATTTCAAACAAATTTTCAAGAGAATATTTAAAAGGATTTAAAATCAAATTTCAATGAACAAGTTGATGTTTCTAGCTTAAATTTGCTTGAAATTATATCATTTTGAAAGTTTATGAATTTTTCGAATAACTCTTCAATTCATAGAATTGAAAATGATAGCGTGGATTCCTAATTTTCAAATATTTCAACTGTACAATGTACAAAAGTTAAAATTTTGCAGTTTAACTGCTTTTTATTCAAAAATTTTGAATTAAAACGTTTTAAAAGGTTCAATTTTATACGCTGTAGTTATTAAGCGTTTGAATTAACATTTTTTGAAGCTTCAATTTTAAAAGATCAAGATCAAAAAGTATTACACTTTGAGTGTTCCAATTTGCGGTTCAGTTTGTTAACTTCAAAAGAAAAAATTTGTATTTTCAAGAGTTCGAATGTTTTAATTTAAATGACCGTCATCAATTCTTTCCAAATTGTTCAAATTTTATTTGCAGCCAAAAAGTTGTTCTTTTCCGACCTAGGACGACAAATATTGAGAACATTTTAATGACATATACGGTGTCCAATCGGTCACCATATATTTGAAAAAAAACTTCAAACGTAAGGTTTTTTATTTCTTCATTAACGATTATTCATTATTGTCTTTTAATATTCTACCATTCTGTTAAAGTTTAAACATAGAAGCTTTTTTGTAATAACGATCATGTACACATACTGATTTAAAATTATCTCAGTGCAATATTCTAAATATCTGTCCTGTAGATTCTTGTAGTTGTAAGTTGTTGTAGAAAATTACAACTACAATAAAATATAACAATGTACAAAAATATACAAGAGGTACAAAATTCGTCTCAACAATAGAAAAAGTTGTACTTTCCTGTAATTTTGGTTGTAATTTATTGTATTCATTGATAGATTCCTGTGAAAATAGTTTTAGCTTTCGGCACTTTTTTTCTAAATATTTTTCCACCAGGGTATCATACATAACATAACATGTTGCATACAACCAAATAATTTCCAACCTTTGATACCTCAGGGTCTACTGTGATTAAACCGCTCAGCGCCTAAACATCCTGGCGCCTGAACGTCCAGCGCCTAAACGTCTTGGCGCCTGAACGGCGGCGTCCAAACGGCGGCGCCTAAACGTCACGTACCCCCCGCAAGGAGAGCTTTACACAGTAAACCCAGTGAGTCACGCTTACCCCGAAAGAGATATAGGCTTATGGTATAATAGTAATAATAATAAATCTAATAATTAAATATTTTGAATCATCAGTAACCAATTTTAGAAGATGAATCTGAGCGTAAATAATAAAAAAATAGTCATATATTTTTTTGATTGAAATTTAGTTATTTGCATATTTGTATTTTTTCTTTACAAAAGCACATTTTATTCATTGAAAGGTTCTTTACAATTCTATTTGATACGTTCTTACGAAATATTATATTAAGTGAATTGTTTAGATCAAAGAATGACTAACCAAAAATAATTTTACTCATTATTTTGAAATAAAATAATTTCCATAAAAACTTTGTTAATAAAATTGTGAAGCACATTGCAAGGAATGAGCATAGAATTGCATAAAATTGCATAGAATGAGCTATTGTAAATTAAAGCTAAGTAACAATTACGACTTTTGCTAAGACGGAAAGGAAAAAAATAGATATGAAAATAACTACATTTAAATAAACGATTATGACCTCAATTTTTTATGTCACTTTTTTAAATCGACCTAAAAATTAGGAAAATAAATTTTTTAAATCAGTTCAATTTAAAATTGAAAACATAAAATTGAAAACACTTTCAAAACAGAAACGCTTAGAACTGACAATTTTTAAATTATAGTTATCTTCAAAACTGAAAACTTAAAACTCAACCACGTAACTCCTGACATAACTGAAGAATTATATAGAGAGGAGAGACAACAAAAATAAAAAAATTTCGAAACAAGGCATTCAAAATTAACATTTTAGTACTGAATTCTAAACTAAAATATTTTATTATTTAATTACTGTTAAGTTTAAAAATTGGTAGACTGCATTATTAAAGAATTTTCAATTTAGGACAGTTCAAATTGAACAATATTAAGGAAAAGCTTTGTTAGTGTTTCAATTTGAAAAGAAAGAATTAGATCACCTATTAAAAAAATTAATCTCTGTAATCCGTACCTCAATAATTAAACCATTCTGGAACAATAAGCATTTAAAACAAAATTATTTGTGTCTTCCAATGGCAAATTTAAACTATTTTTTGTTTAGAGATGATAAAATGATATAATTGAAAATTGGAATTCTGGCAATCTAATTTCGAAATATAGATATTTGTTTAAAAAGTTGGTGCTGAAAAAAATTGTTCTAACAATTTCAGTCATAGAAAAGTTTACGTTCAAAATTGAAAACAGCAGAGTTGAACAGAACGTTTTTTCCGAATAAACAAGTCATCATTTATTAAAATTCAACCTATTTTTAAAAATCGTCAAGAAGCGATAGTAAGAAAAAATGCAATTGCAAAATACGTTGGTAAAATCAATCCTGTTTGTAGGTTTCAAAATTTTTTCATTGAGCTGTTTGCTAATTGAAATGACATCATCAATAATATTATTTTGATTCCATTATTTAACATTAGATTTACTGAGTTAAGTTCCAAAACTTTAAAGAGCATTATGCAAAATGTCAAAAACTGATGTTATCTAAATTTGTATAAAAATTTAAGTTAATCAAACGACATTTTTATAAAAAGAACGCTTAAGCGTTTAGCCTTTTTCTCTCAGACACGTATGTAGATGACATTATTATTAGTTTTAACGAGAAACCTTAAACAATTCCATGTGCCCCAGCGGACAATTTAAAAGCATTTATAATTTATAATTGAAACATTGAAATTTTTCATTTTTATGATAGGAAAAATTTTAAATTGTTTAGCATTCTAAATTAACAATTTATATGTCCAAGCCTTCCAAATTGAATAAATCTGAATTCGAACCCTTTCAAATTATAGGTCATCTAAATTTAAAATTGTAAACTTTCATATACGCTTAAATAATGTCAATACTAGGTAAACATTTCAAACAGCTAATTAATAATTGTATTAATTAAATATTCAACAATTGCAAATAAAATATATCTGAATTGATTTATTTTAAAAACGCCATCAAGCTTTAGAAAAATCCAAATGGAGTAATACGAATTCAGCACTTTCAAAAAAGAACCGCTTAGAAGAGAAAATTCTTAAATCAGTGAACTTCAAAATTGAAAACTTAAAACTCAAGCACATAACTCTCGATATAACTGAAGAATTATATAGAGGAGAGACTATAAAAATTAAAAAATTTTGGAACGAAACATTTAAAATAAACATTTTAGTACTGCATTCTGAACCTAAATGTCTAATTATCCAATTGCTGCAAAGTTCAAGATTTGGAAGGCTGCATTATTAAAGAATTTCAAATTTAAGACCGTTTTCATTGAATATGCAGAAAGAGCTTTGTTAGTGTATTCGATTTACCAAGAAAAAAATGAGATAACTTATTATAAAAATTAATTTCATAATCTATACATTTATAATTAAACTATTGTAAAATAACGAAGCATTCAAAATTGAATTATTTACGTCTTCCAATGCCAAATTGAAACTGTTTTATTTGAAGATATTATTATTATTATTATGTAATTGCAAATTTAAATTCTAGCAATTTAATCTTCAGATATATTATTTTCTTGACAAATGTTTATCTAAAAAAAATTGTTTCAACATTTCACAAAAACTATGTTTTCAGATATTTTATTTTTGGCCATTATTCAATATTAGTTTTACGGAGTTGAGTTCCTGGACCTTAATAAGTATTATTCATAAAAAGAACGCCTAAGCTTTTATGCGTTTCTACATTAGGCACGTTGACGATATTATTTATTATTATTATTATTATTATTAGTTAGTTTGGAGTGAATAGTCTTATTAGCTGATAAATACACTCCATTAACTTAACTTAACTAACTTAACTTCGGTGATCGAACGAGAAACCTTAAACAATTCCATGTGTCCAAGTGGACAATTTAGAATCGTTTATAATTCATAATTAAAAAATTAAAAATTGGAATGTTTTGAATAGAAACAATTTTAAATTGGTAGCATTTTAAATTCAACAATTTCTAATCAAAAGTCTTCCAAATTGGATAAATTTAAATTCGAAGCCTTCAAATTTTTAAAATTAGACAATCATTATTTAAAATTTTGAACTTTCAAACACCCTTAATTAATGTGAATACTAGGTAAGCATTATCAACAAACAAAAATGCGGTCCAGCGGAGGTGGATTACTCCGCATTACATCGTATTACCCTGGATTATCACTATATACAGAATTATTCTGGATTAAGAAATATTTTTCTGAATTGCATAGAATTACTCTGGATTACATCAAATTATGGTGGAGAACTCCGCCTTTTATAGATTACACTTTTTTTAGACCCGCGTGAATTTTTAATCATAAAAGATTTCTTTTTAACAAAATTGTTGATGTTTCAACAAAATAGATTAACTTTAAATTAAACAGTGGAAATAGTCAACCAAGAAGAGTAGTTAAAGAGGTTAAATTTTTAGTGTTACAAAATTAAATTTCTACAAAAAAGAATGGAATTGTAAACTGAAATAATAAATATTTAACTAGAATAGTTACATTTTCATTTGAATAATAAATTTTCAATAAAAAATGTTTTTTCAACAAATTATTTAAATTGCCAGCCGAAGAGATGAAATTTCAACTAAAATGAGGAATCTTGATCTAAAAATGAGTTTTTCAACTAATTGTTGAATTTTTTACGAAGCAGAAATTTTTTTAACTAAAAGTGATCAATTCCTAAGGAAAAATGTTATAGTTGATATTTTAGCAAAAATAGGTTTTAATTCAAAATCAAAAACAGTTGAAGTCAAACGAAAAAGACGAATTTTCAAACAAAGAGTTGACTTTTCAACCAAAAAGAATACTTTTCAACAAAATTGTTAAACTTTGAACAAAGTAGATTATTTAAAATAAAAAAAAATCTTTCACCAAAAACATGAATTTTTAACTAAGAAGATTATTTTTTTTACTAAAAAATAGGAATCTAAGGACGAGTACATGAATTTTTAACCAAGAAAGAAATAGTTACATTTTCAATTGCGAAATTTAAGTTTTTACCAAAGAAAGGCGAATTTTAAGGAAAATGGTTAGATTGTTAATCAAAGGGATGAGTTTTTGACTACAATGATGCGTCTGCAATCAACAAATGAATTTTCAACATTTCATTTCAACTTTTAACCAGGTAGTTGAATTTTCGACTGACAAAATTAACTTTCTATAAAAAAATTTTTTTTTAAATATATGGATTTTCAACCAGATAGTTGAGCTTCAAACTAAAAAATATAACTCTACAACCATGAATGAAATAGTGGAATTTTCTGTTAGAAAAATTAATATTTACACACAAAAAAAGCTCGTGGCTATAGGTACCGAAATTTCAGTACAAATAGCTGGATATATGTTATATTGGTAATTTTTCTTCCACTGCAGGCAAAGATTTTAATTTCTATGCAATTTCAATTTACGAAAGCTTATTTCATTCTTAAAAAGGTTTGTGACAATTTACAGTAGTCACGTTTTTATTAAATATTACAGTTTGTATTTATATTATATATTATATAAATTTTTTATATTAGTTCAATTCCTTTGTTAATTAAAATTGAATGAAAATTACAACTTTTGCCGAAAGCGAAAGAAAAACGCAAATACATAAAGAACTACATTTAAATAAACAATTACGACCAACTATTTTTTTGTTATTTACGCTTGGGTTACTCTTTTAAATTCTGTTGCAATAATCAATCGGCGTTTTTATGTCAATTTTATAAATAAATCTGAATATTAAGTAATTTTTGACTTGGCTGTACACCTAGAACGTCCTTCATTTTTCTAAATAAAATCATTTTAAATTTACGAAAATCAAGATTTAACAGAGTTAAAAGAAAAGAACCACTTAAGTTAGTTAAAGTTAAACAATATTCAAGAAAAGGTTTGTTAGTGTTTCAATTAAAAAAAGGACAAATTAGAAGACTTATTATGAAAATTAATTTTTAAAATTCATACCTAAATAATTAAACCATTCTAGAACAAAAAATTCATAATTGAATTTTTTGTGTCTTCAAATGCCAAATTAAAACTGTTTGATTGGAAGATTTTCAAGTTATGTTATTGCAAATTTTAATTCTGGTCATCTTGTTTTTTACTTTAATTATTTATTTCCAATGCTATTATGGCCTTAGGGTACACAAAGTCCTACTCAAAGAAAGCAAAATTCTACGGGCTAATTGGAGCATAAATGTTGTGCCATATTTACCCCAAATTGTGCCATAATAGCCCCGGTTGACGGTGTACGTTGGGGTGGGGCGAGATGAGAAAAAATTTCCGCTTCATGTTGAATAAATTTAGGAAAAGCTAAATTAAAAAGTTTAAGACCTGTACTCTGCTATTTTGCATTTTTTTAGAAAGTCCAAGCATCACAAAAAATCACATATTAGATGTTTTTGCAGAGGTTATTTCGATCGCTTACTTATTAAACCTTAAGTTTTCAACAGATTTATATATAATTCCTAAACAAAAATAGGTGAAATTTTGATTTTATTCGAAAGTGTCATTTGGGGCGGAATGAGCCACTGTTCTGGGGCGGAATGGGCCACCACTTCCTGTGCATTAACCTCACCTCTTAGCGTAGCAGTCAGTAGGTTAGGATGCAATGTTTCATTGCATCAGATTGTGCAGAGTGTTAATTATGGTGCAAGGGTATGAAAAATAATTTTGCCGAAAAAAATGCTCAGTAAAAGTATGACAGCTGCACTGTTATAGGTTTATATCAGAAAATAATATGAGTCACTGGCAACCAGAAGAGAGCACTATTTTTCTCGTATATTTCTCAATAACTTTGTTTGAAAACTCGTAAAATGATAGAAACATTAGATAAACATGGTTGTGGTTGGAAAATAGGGCAAATATATAAAAAAAACGGCTTGAAACCCCAATATATATATGAAATTCAGGGTCATGTAGTAGACCAGTCTGATATTTAGGATTTTTCTTACTGTATAATTTTAATTTTATCAAGACAATGTACACGGTAAGTTGCAAAAATTTCATAATCATTTCTGTGGTACAATTATTGAAAGATATGTAGATATAAATCGTTTTTCTATTCAATGTTTGTAGAGTTAATTACGGTATAGGTTAGGCTTAAGGATTGCATTATTTAAGCGTTAAATACTGACGTGAAATTCACTGACGTGAAAAAGACAACTATGCTTATCTCGCCCCACCCTACCCTGTCTATAAATGGATATGAATATAAATACGAACAATAATAAATATAGAATCACCGAAAGGTTCAAAAATAATATTTATTTTAAAAACTGAAAATTAATCTACGGCTGGAAAAAAGGTCAGTTCGAATAGAAGATTCTGCATAATTTCTTGGGCTTCCAGTCGCATTTCAAAACTGTTTCTTCTCCGCTGTTTTCTAATTCCTCTTCAACCAATGAATGCTATACGGTCGGCGTGGTCCGGCCCAAATAGTGGCCCAGTTCAAAAGTTATGCAAAATACGTATTCATTCGGTTCAATAAGGCAATCAGAAAGATATTTGGAGCATTTCAAAGTCTAATGAGGGTTCCCGTAGTTCGTAGGCACGAGGCATCGACGGTGACAGAGACCGCCGCGCTGGGGCGGTCTCTGCTGAAAATTACGGAATCTCTAATTTTAATACAAAATAAATCGACGTAACCCGACAGCTCCTTTTTTCGTTCCTTTCTTTTTCATTTAGTTTTTTCTCGGTATAAATGGAACCCACATAAAGGATCTTCAAGCGTGAATGTATTATAACTCCCGACTCCGAAATATTTTGAAATATTGGCTTTCTATTCTAAGTATTAAAATATATAGTTGCCACAGTACTATTTTTAGTAAATATCAATTAATTACTTGATAATAATTTACGATTCATTCATATGATCTACATTGAAGATCCTATGTTGCGCTGGTTTATAGCGTGTTTTTTTGTCTCGCTTTGAGGGGCAAAATAATTTTGGATACAATATTAAAATTCGGAAAACCTTTTTATTGTTTGAGTTTATTTGTTTCAATTTTTTTAAGGTTTAATAAATATAATTTTCCTAAAATTCTTGAAAAAATTCAAAGAGATTTATAAAAATTTCAGTCATGTTAAATCAAAATTTCAACGAAAAGTTTTTCTTTAACCAAATAGTTAAATTCTCCAACAAAAAAGATGAATTCACAAAGAAAAATGTAATAGCTGATATTTCAATCCAAAAAAAGTTGTATTTCAAACAAAAAAAAAACAGTTAAATTCATAAGAAAGGACAAATTTTCAACAAAATAGTTGAATCCCTAATCAAGAAGATGAATTTTCAGCCAAGAAGATTAATTTTCTGCAAAAATAAACAACTTTCCAACATAATTGTTACATTTTCAACCAAAGAGAAGAATTTCAAACTATAATGATGAATCTTCTACCAACCAAATAATTGGATTTTCAAACAAAAAAGATGCATTCACAACGAAAAATGTAATAGTTGATATTTAAACTGAAAAATATTTTCAATTTTGAATCAAAAAGATTCGAATTCATTTAAGTAGCAGAATTTCCAAAGAAGTACTTGAATCCTCAACCAAAAAATATTCTTATTTTAAACCGAAAATTTGCAATTTTAACAAAAAAAAAATTAAATTTCTGCAAAAAGAGATAAATGTTCAAGGGGAAAAGACGAACTTGCAACAACAGAATATTTTTCTGTCCGAAATGAAAAAAAAAATGTTTTTGGTAAATTATAATTTGAACAGAAAAATAATTTTTAATGCAAAATAAACATTTCGCATCACTTTTATTTTTCTTCGTTTATTTGCTTTAAGGTTATATAAATTTAATTTTTCTAGGCTTCTTGAGAAATTTTAAAAAGCTTTTTAAAGATTTTAGATGTGTCAGAAAAGTGTTTAGAAAATTTCTAAGATTTTTTTTATTTTACAGGATATTACAAGACTTGAGTCAAATTTGAGTAATATAAAAAATTGGCACTTGATTTAAAGCTGTTCAATTTTTAGGTTTAAAATTTCTAATCAAAGACCATTAAGGGAAAATACATTTTAATTAAAAACATTTTAGATTGAGCAACTAAAAATTCAGAGATTTAAAAGCCTACATGCCTAAAGTCAAGCTTTAAAAACTAAATAATTTCAAAAAGGCCTTGGAAATAAAACTTTTTAAAAATTAAGTATTCCAAAGTGTACAATGTTAAAGATGAAAATCATGTCAATTAAATATTTTAAACTCTAAACTTCAATACAAAAGTTGAACTATAAAATCTTCCCTTTCATCCCAAGCTGAATGTTCAAAACACAAAATTTGACCCTATTTAACATATGAAATGTTGTATTCTTTACATTGTGAGTGAGTTACTCACTAATAATGTTGAAAGTAAAAAATTGTTAAAAATAAATAATGTCCCTCTTCCAATTGAAAAATAAATAAAAATTATAGAATCCCCCCCCCACCAACTAAAAAAAATACAGAATGTCCATATTCCAATTCATAAAGGAATTAAGCACAAAAAATCCCTTTTGCAATTCAGAAACAAATTAAGTATCAAAATTCCTTCCTTCCAGATGAAAGAAATTTTTTTTTTATTTTTCCTTTTCTGATTCAGAAAAAGACTGAAAATAAGCAATTCTTTTATGCGCACTGAAACTCAATCAGAATTATAATGAAAATGTTTACCATAAAAAATCCCTTCTACAATTAAAAAAAAAATTTCGTTTTTCCAACTTAATAAAAATGTTGAAAATAGTTATTAAATTTATCGTTCAATCCAGCAAAAAAAAATTAATATTAAAAACTAAACTTTTCTAACTCGGAAGAATTTCAAATATAATTCATTGAAAATTGCATAATTAGATGTGGTATTATATGTGTGATATTTCTAGTGATTGGAAAGGTTTTTCTACTGAAGCTTTAAAATAAATTTATGAATTTAAAATTCTTCATTTAAATTTAAAATACTTTAAATTCAAAAGAGTTTTGATACTTTGATTTTATAGTTAAGTACTTAATACTCAAATTGAAAAAATTCTAGTTTTAAATGTTTTATTATTTTAATGAACTGGAAAAATGTTTATTAACCGGGAAACGACCACAACTTTTTTTTTCGAGTTTGAATTTAATAATTTCGGAAGCTTACAATTAGAAAATCATATAATTTTCAAAGATTTCAGAATAATTAAACAATTGAAAGTGAAATGTTTGAATATTGAAAAGTATAATTGACAATTTAAAAATGGTTAATTTTTGAACGATTCAAATTTGCTTGAAAAAATTATCATTTTAAAGTGTACGAGTACAAAAAATGTTTAATATCACAATTTTTGGTGACTAAAAATTTTGTTTGCTTTACATGAAGTTCGGATTTTATAATTTTCAGCGTTTTGCAGTAGACGTTTTTTTTCTAATCAGTTTTAATGTTAAACAATAATTTTTTATGTAATAAGAATTTTAAATTCTCGAATTTGAGAAGCTTTGAATTTGAAATTATTCAACTTTGAATGCTTTTAATTACGAAAAATGTACTGCTTTGAATTTTAAATGATTCAATTTAAAAAAATTCTAATCTGAAATCATTGTATTTAAGAATCCTTGAATTCAAAAAAAAGTTGTTAAATTTATAATACCTTGTAATATACATGACAGAATTTCAAATCCTTTCTAATGAAATTGTCTAATTTTCAAAATTTTCAATTTTGAGAGATTCTGAAAAAAGTTTTTTAAGTTTCAAATTGTTGAATTTATAATACTTTTATTCAGAAATGATAAAAGTTCAATTCCTATGCATTCTATTCAAAATATATCTAAACTTCTTCCATTTGGAAAATTTTCAATACAACATCGTTCAATATATTTTTTCTTAATTTCAAACGCTTTCTGTACAAAATTATGAATTATCAATGATTGTTTCAAAAATATTTTGAAACTGAATTCAAAAAGGGTGTTAGAATCCTTATTCTGATTACATGATCTAAAAGCAGTGATAATTATTTCCATCTCACAAAATCCTCGTTGGGAATAAAAAGAGATTCCATCACTTTTAATCCTAAATTATACAATCAATCAAAAAAATTTGAGTCAGAAATTCTTTGCATCCTTCCTCGTCTTTGGGTCCGAGAAATCCGTTTTTTTCCAATTTCCTTAGTGGTGCGTAATCGACATTTGGCTTTCTAGGATTCGAAGAAGTGCGTTTATAAAAAAAGGCGAGCAGCCCTCGAAATTTCTATTAAAAGCGGCAATTAGTCTAAGTCCCTATAAATCTTGATGACTGATATCCGGGCATCAGTCGATGTCAAAGGAGCCTCAAGGCGGCGACCTCACACGGCATTGGGGATTCTATATATACATATTATTATTATTATTATTATTATACCTGTATACATATATGTGTATTTATATATGCATATATAGGGAATGTCCAGGAGAGGTTCTTAACTTGTCGGGATTTTTGAGAGCGATGCCAGTTTTGAGTAATGGCGGCTCCGGTGTCGTTGTTATGTTAAACCAGGTGAGAACCAGGGTGTATACTGCCGCAGCCTATTAGAATTTTTAATGTGACCGTTTAGTGGGCGCGGATACGAAGCTTGGTTATGAGACGACGAAAGGGGACAAAAGTAGATTTTAATGACTTGCTTCTGTAGGCAAAAAGAGTCCCTCAAAATAAGAAAAGATGTATATTGAATAATTAAAATTAAGGATCTGAAATTATAAACGAAGCATAAATAATTTAACATAATCTATTTTCTTCTTCAATTTTGTAATTTAAGTTTACTCCGTGTGATTAATTATTCGGATTTTTGGTGCGCACTAGATTGAAAGAGTGCATGGGATTGCAGAAGATTTTATGGATTATAGGAAATTCATTATAGAAAATCATTATATGGAAAACAATTATAGGATAATCAGCATTGATATGAATAATACAAAGTTATTGAAGGGATTAATGTAAAAATTAGAGAAACTTTAAAGTAAGGATTTATCTTAGACCACTCATAATTTCATTTGAAAGTACAGAAAAATAGCGATTCTGCACAAATTAACTTTACATAGCAAAAATCTGTAAATTCCCTTGATAACTTCAAAATTTCATAAATACCGGTGCGACTTACCATGGATGTATTCACTCTTAGTGTATTTATATTATATAATATATAATATAATTGATATAATTTTATCATATTTTTTTTTAACTTTCTGAGTAGGGTAAGCTTCCTAATTGTTTGCAGGTATGTATGATAAATGTAATAATAATATGTACAGTAAACATTTAATAGAGTATCAAATACTGATCTTTATTTACCTCAATATTTATTAGCAACTAAAAAAATAATTGAAATAAGCTAGCTCGTGAGCGTAAAAATGCAATTCTTGACAGAGTTGACCCAATTCTTGGCACACCAGTCATATAAAAATGAAATGGTGAAGCAATAAGATTAAACTGAATTTTAATAGTATAACTGAGTTAGAAGTAAGTTCATGAAATTAATTAGAAATGTAAGGGAAGCTTTTTACACTACGGTTAGTGAAAAACTCATTGAAATTTCATGCAACACTGAAATTTAAATAGCCTTATTGAA
>JAABKJ010005128.1:0-23435 GCA_011634705.1 Andricus grossulariae
CGGAGTTATTAGACCGAGGGGTGGAGCGCGCGCTCCATCTGCCCGAGCGCTCGTGTACCTGCTCGACACCCCACCCAACGCATTTAGTACTGTATCTTTCAAAATACTGCGAATCAGCCTCTATAACTTTAGATACATATTCTTATAGATATATTAGGAATGAATTTAATCAATAAAAAAAATCGACTTTTCTAGCCTTCTAAAGCAGGATCCCCCCTTAAGGTAAGTGTGCCAGTTTTCGAAAGTTTAAGGGGAATTTCAGATTTCAAATGCTTGAAAAACTATAGGAAACATCTTTAAAACTTAAGAAATGGGTTTTATTGAATAAAGCAAACATTTTGAAATGTAATTTACTTATTACTTACAACACATCCCATTAGAATTATTATTATAAGAATTTTGAAGTTACAAATACAAGAATGCATAGGGATTTTCAAATTTTTCATTATAACTTTTGAAATTCAATTATTCAAATATAAAGTGCAAAATGAATAACCTAGAAATTAAAGACAAAGCAATAAATATAATGACAATTTTATAAGACGTCAAACGTACACGTAGACTAATAATCTGTCTCATTGATATGGAAGAAAAAGTCGCAAGACAAAAAACATCCAAAAAGCGAACACAAACATAGGAGCTTCAATGTGGACAAAATGAATAAATGAATTGGAAGACTATTATTATTCATTTAGTTTGCAAGTCATAATGGAAAGTCCGATGTGCAAAGTTCCGAAACCAGAATTTGTATGAAATGGTAGCTGCATTTCCTGTGAAAAAGAGTAACGAATATTATGTTTTAGTAAAAGGGACTAACAATGTAATTATTTTCCAGTACCCTTCAGGAATAAGGTGGAACAACAACAAAAATCTGAAATCAAAACCTTTTGCAAAGTTTCAATGGGTAAAAATGAATAACAACTGACTCTGACGCACTAGTAGCCCCGCAGGTACTTTCTTCAGAATCATGTTTTTTAATACCTGCTGCCTTCTTTTGCTAAACAAAATTGTTTTCTTCTATTATAGAACAGCGTCATTATAAAACAGTCAGTAATTAGTTAAACTTTCTAGAGGCGAATAACGTTAGGAAACAGGATTGAAGCGAAAGGACGATCTTCTGGAGTAAGCTCGAGGATATACTAGATGATGCCTAAGGCGATAGATAAAAGAAGGAGAAAAAGAAGGTCGATGTGGTGGTAGCAGGTGGGTGGATAGGTTAGTACCTAAATGGACGAACCCTCGCATCGTAGCACTTTCAAGTAACGGCCACAGAACTGGTCGAAGAGAACCGTTGGGTACCCCCAAGACTCTAAATTAGCTACAGAGGGCCGCGCCGGAGCGCAATGGCACTACATACCAACTCAACGTAACGTTGCCTCGGATATCGAAAAAGAATAAACCAAGCGGATATGCAAATTCTTGTCGATGCGACACTTTGAGGGCGGAAAAAGAGGACGAGAGAGAGTGAGAGAGGGCATAACGTACCGTATGCTGCTGGTTTCAAGCGAGTGGAATTTTAGTATCCAGCAGATACGACAGGCCGCAGCGATTTGATTGGGGCGGACTCAAACTACCCTTACCTCTCTTACCTCTAAGCCAACAACTCCTCTCTCACGCATTCCGCTATATTTTTCTGCAATTCCACGTCCACCTTTTCAAAACGATGCCAGGAGGACAATTACCTTGGAAACCAATTCTGTGGTAATGCTGTTTCGATATACTGAACTTAACAGTAAAAATGAGTTTATAAAAAAGAGCCTTTCCAAAGTAATGGATATTTGACCGAGTGAAAAGTTTAAACCTCCAAATGATCGCACCATTGATCATTTTTCAATTTCGAGTGTATGGAGATTAGAAAATTAATTTTGAAGTATGGAAGCTTTTGTATGGGACTATATGGCCTGGAGGACACTAAAACAGATTTTTGAAAGAGTTTATCATCCTTGAGAGGTAGAAGGTTTCCCCCATGATTTCACCTTGTGAATTCATAAAACTTGTAAGAAAGTATACCTTTTAAATTTAAAAATGTTTGAGATAGGAGAATCTCAAATTTTTTAAATACTAGTTTTGAACAATTTCAAGTGAATTGTGTTTTAAAATTTTTAAATAATAAAGTCTCATTTAAATGCGTAAAATAGTAAGCAATTTGAACATTGATGACATTAAAAATTCAAAAAATACAAAATTAGGAGTTTAAATAGAACACTGTCCATTCCAAAGTAGTAAAAATGGAACAATCTCACACTGCATCACAAACGCTTTAAATCTCAGAACTAAAAGGGTTCATAATTTAGAAATAACAGTATTGTAAGTTTTAGTCATGTATTATTAGTAATAATAATAATATAAACGTTACTATTGCCAAAAACCGAACTAGTTAATTACAGGATCCTTTTTACATTTTGTTATAATAACATGCTTATACCATAAAATATTGTATAGTTAATATTTCTTCATGTTCAAAAACAACAATTTTTCAAAACTAAACAGAATTTCAAACTGGAGAATTTAAAATTGAAACGAAGTGTCTGGGTGCACAGAAAATATTTGGTCAGTGCTCACCGAATTTCGATCAACCCATGACTGCTCTTTTCAGTTGGCCTAAGCTCATCGAAAAAATATGTTTTAATCTCATCCAATTTCGGTGCAACTATACGCGATAATATTTAAGATCTCATAATTGATCAATTTCAAACTGCGAACCGTCCTTAAACGAATTGTAATTGAATCATTCGAAGATGAATAATTTTAGTTTTGAGGCATTTGAAAACTAATTAGCAAACCTAAAACAGGATAATTATAACTTTAAGTACAAGTTAAATTAGAAGGAATCTGTATTATCATCGGAGTTGGTAACGATCGATCATGTGTAGATAATATTCACTTACTGTGGAACTGCAAATCAACAATATCAATCTAAGGTTACTCCTTAAACAACATAAATTCTTAACGTCTTTGGAGACTAGATGTAGTTTGAAAATTTATATATTGAACATTTTTAATTTCTGAAAAAAGATCTTCCTCCTTTTCTCCGGTGGGAATCGAACCTCACGTCTAGCGATTGTCGGTCGGGTGCTTTTTTCGTTAATTAAAAATGTTTAATTTAAGAATTTTCAAACTCCATCTAGTCTGAGAAGAAGTTAAGAATTTCTGTTATGGAAGGAGTTACCTAAGATCGATATTATTGATTTCCAGCTTCACAGTAAATAAAAGTTATCTACACATGATCGATCGTTACCAACTCCGATTATAATACAGATTCCTTATAATTTAACTTATATTCAAAACATAACTCCTTGCTATAAAAAGCGTATATCTGAAAAAAGTATCTGTCTTCGATCTCTCTGGTATTTTAGTGGTTAAAGCACCCGACCGGCAATCGGAAGATGTAAGGTTCGATTCCCACCGGAACGAAGGAGAAAGATATTTTTTCAGAAAGAAAGCATTTTCAATTTATAACCTTAAGGTTTCTTATGATTGAACAGTATCAAGTACAAAGAATTTAAAAGGCTAAAATCCGAAACACGTTCACTCTGAAAATGTCCAAATTTGAAAACATGAGCAGGTGCATTCAAAAAAATTTGTCCAATAATTTAAATTAAATGTATAGGCATATGTCTGGCACTTTTCGCTTATTAATTCCAAATTAAATTATACAATTTTTTCAGGCAGAACATTCTAAAATTTACATATAGAATTCGAATATAAAGTAAAATATTGTAATACAATATATTTTGTTTAGGCCAATATCTTACCAATGCTTCATGCATGGAGATAATATAATTAAAGTTCATTAAAACAGTTAATTAGTGTGTTTTCCAAGAAATGCATCTGTGCCAAGTTGTTCTACGTTGTTTGTTAATGTGGCGCGTTCCGATTTCAATTCATAATTATTGAATAAAAAACAAATTGAGACGAAAAATTAGTGAAATTTAATAAAAATAAGATGAGCATATTTGCGTTTAATATTATTAACATATTTGAGGGATTATGTCTGCCGAAATTTCAAGAAAAAATTCTTTTTTGACAGTGCAGAATGTCTCACAATAAGTTGAGGGTTATGTCTGCTGAAACGTCAAGAAACAAAATGTTTATTACCAGTGCAGAATAACTCACCAATATGAAAAATAACATGATGAAGGATATATTTAAACAATCATCAATGGGAAAACTTTTTAAACCATTCTTTATATTAAAAGTCCCGCATGTGCCATATTAGTCGCATGTGAATAGTATTTAATACCAATTTTTTATATAAAAGTTTATTAATTCTAATTAAAATGTTGAACTTCAAACCATTCAAGAAACTCAGAACAATATATTTCCAAAAAAAAATTATAAGTTCACACGAAACATCTGTATTTTTTACTTGTTTTTAGCTACTCTGACAATACAAGCTAAAGAACCAAAACTAACTTTTCATCATAAAAATCATGAATTTAATTTAATGATCCCTTTTTTTAAATAATGTAACGTTGAGAACATATATACATGTAATGAAACTACCTCCACAAGCAGAAGATGCGTTAATATACGAGAACTCGAACGCGCCGCATTCGACGCCGCTCCCCTATACTATAATTGCTACCTGCAACAAAAAATATTTTTTCAAATTACTAAATATACTTAGATATTTTGAATATTTCAACTAAAATTCAAGAATCCTCTAATTTAATTTAAAATCTGAAGAAATTGGCAGCTTAGCGATTTAAAAAATATACATTTTGTAGCTTTTGAAACCAAAAATGTCTCGAATGAAAGATTCTTTGTGAGTGATGTAATTAAAAAATGTAAAAATTTCATGTAAAAAATATTTCAGTTTCAATATTCAATAGAAATTTAAAGATTTTGTCACCTGAAATAACATGCAGCTAATTAAATTACCAAGTTAAAAAATAACTGCATACGTTCAACGCTAAACCACGTATCCAACAACCACCCTAATTGCAATTAGATCTATTTTATAAAAAATTTAACTTATAAACGTCCTGTCGATTCCAATTATCGTAATTTTATCGCCGACTGTTTGAGTCTCCAAAAACACCTAAACCATACAGCGATCTAAGATTCGGATCTTCGATTAAATGTGCTGAATGCATCCTAATATTATAGACGGTTCAACAAGAGGTCTGTTAAACAGGAAACACGTGTGCTTAAAAACGTGTTTATTGGTTTGTTTATTCAAGAGTGCTCACCCTTCCTAATTAGTTCTTTGCTGTGCGCAGAGTTTCTGACAAAGACTGTCTTTTTGTCCCTAGGAGCATTAGAATTTCTCGTGTCGCTCTCAGTACTCTAGGAATAAGACATGTATCAGGACAATGACGCCCCAAGCGAAACGTAGAATTCATAAGGAGAAGATTAGTTGCGCTAGACGTTGCCGTTGCCACTTAGTGCTGTAGCGTGCTGTTTGCTTTGCAAATAATATCACTGTACTTAGGTACACACACGCGGCCAACGCCTTACGTCATAAATATGTATCATCCGGATATACGAAAGGGACGTGAACAAACATTCACTCCAAATACAGTTTTGAACAATAAGATTTATAATGTACCACAAAACACATAACAAATATTACAAAAAATAATTTGTAATAGGGTTGACCGCAGCAGCGGCAACCATTGGGGCTAAGGCGTCTTTGCAAATAGGAGCGTTCTGTAACCATTTTAATTTTTTTTTGCCGTAAACAGATTCATTTTATCAGAAAAATAATACGATAAACACACATCTTGAAAATTTAAGTCTCAAAAGAAAAATTTGGTAGAAGGATGTTTTCACATCAAAATAATGGGAGATTCATTGTTCGGGATATAAAATTTGAGACATTATTTGAAATACTTATAGCATACAAGTTTAATATTCTGATCCACGAACCATTATTTTATCACGTAATCAGAAAAGTGTTACCTCATTTAGGTCTAAAATATATGAAATTGGAAAAATAGTTTAGGATTCTTCATCCAGGTAACGGCGACCAACAAAATAGTTGACAAATGCTTGGATGGTAACTCTATCATGAATTCAGTCAATAATAGGATGAACTATAACCTCAAAATAAAACGCTTGATACGTTTAAACGTAATTTTTCAAATGCATAATATTCTTGCGAACCAAACTATCGAATTCCTAAATCTTAAGATGTTTTTATTTTCACAAAAAACCTCCGTCTCCCTCTGCCCCGCTGTATGCAGGACCACGTCTTCCAAATGCAGCTTGTTGGTAATGATTCAATTAGGAAATCATCGTTGCATTAAAATAATTGATTGTCATGGAAATGCGATACACAATAATGTGGAAAAAGGAAAAAAAACATTATTTCTACGTCTGATTAACTTTATACAGAGCAAGGAATGTTAATCCGGACGACGATGCACCGGTCTACCCTACATTGAAAACAAATCATATACAACATTATCGACCCGCTTGGGATTGATTATTATTGAACATTCTCACTTCACGTCCACTTCGCCGTCACTCGAATAAATGAAACGAACTATAGATAAACAATTGAAACAGACCAAAAGATCCACATCAAAATTGTGATTCGCGCAAAAGAAGCAAAAAAAGGCAGGAAAGTAGTGGCAACCCTGCCACCAAAAAGCTAAAGAATACTTAACCGATGCATGAAAGCTTCATGGTAAGTTACAAATGTTAAATATTAAAAAATAAATAACGTGAACAGATGGTCGCGGGAGCAAAGGCGCAATCTGTATGCAGGTTCGTTTCCTGCCTCGCAATGTTTGGCATTTTACATGTCAAAATTAAATACATTTTTCATATATTGAACGATTTCGAATTTAATACGTTGCAAATCAAACAATTTTGAATAATGGTATTGAAATATCTATCACCCTCCATGTTTAGTTTAAAGATTGTTTTTTTTTGTCGATCACTGGTGCTAATAATAAATCCACAATTATTTTGCGACGTTTCGTCAGCTTGGTTTGCTGACCTCTTCAGGCTGATCTCGTCAGCAAAGCAAGCTGACGAAACGTCGCAAAATAATTGTGGATTTATTATTAACCCCAGTGATCGACAAAAAAAGCCAATCTTCAAATTTTGAATGATGTACAATTTAAAAAAGCACACTATTTCGAATGAAATGATATGGAATTGAACTTGTATTACTTCTGAATAAAAGCATTTAAAATAGAATAATTATCAATTGCAAGTGTTTGAAGTTCAAAAATTTGTAATAAGAAGCTCTAAAAATTGAAAAATTCGTGATTGAAATTTTGAAAATTGGACAATTTAATTAGAACAGAGTTGAAATGGCATCATTTTCAATTTAGTGTCTTAAATGAAACGATTTTGCTTTCACTTGAATCAAATCAAAATTGAAATATTACACATTCAAATTGCGAAAACAAGACAATTTCAAAATTTTTAGAACTAAATAATTTTAGATTACAATTCTGAATATTGGATAATTTAGAATTGAAAGGAATTGCACGAACTTATTTTTAATTAAAATTTATTACGCATACAAATTTTTTTAAGGCCAAAATTAAATTCACCATCGAAATGAACAAATTTTCAACTACAAAGTTTCAAAATTAAATTATTTAAAAAAAAATCTTTCAAATGCAATAGCTTAAAATAGAAGACATTGAAAATGAAATAAATTTTATCAAGTAACGTGTAATATTGAACGAATCTGAACTTGATTAAAAACTAAAAATAGTGTATAATACAATTTTGCTATATATAATTTTAATGTTTGAAATTGCATACTTTCAAGTCTTTGAATTCCAAATTTATCAACAATTTTTTTTATATGTTCGATGTTTTATACAAATTAAACTTAAATCATATATACGAGCATACACGTCAAAGATTACTTCATTATTTTGTATAATGCAAGTATTTAAAAAAATATATTATATTATATAAACATTTTTGAAAAGCAGAAGATCAGTTCCGTTAATTTTAATTTATTATATTATTCATGTATAACAGCTCTCAATTTTAATTCATGTGGTGTCCCGAAAATTTATTCTAAGAAACTGAAAAATGAATTAGCTTAAAATTATCTATGCTTTAAATTCGCTTCACACACACTTTCTGATTCGCAGATATTTATCTAAATACAAAATTAATAATATCAGGCATCGTAAATAAAAGTAAGCTTGCTGTTACTCAACACCAACATTTTTCATAATATGTTTTTACAATCACACTAAGAGAAAAATCAAGCTTTGAATCGCTGGAAACATCCCATGCTTCGAAAGCTTAAAAAAAACATCCTTTTGAAGGGGAAAATCATGCTTCTGAAGCATGCAAAGTGTCCATGAGGCATAAGAAGCACAGACCAGGAGCATGAAATAGCTCACCGTCCGAAAACAAGACTTCCATGGTTCTAAGCTGTGAAACTCTTGCGTTGAGTGTCCAGGTCGCGAGAGCAGAGAGGGGGAACGCACGAGATCCACAGTTTCAAACGGTGGAGTTCATGGGTTTGAAGCTGGGACTCATCGCAAGCGTTTAAAGGTTGGACTACGTGCTTTCGCCCTTTCGGACGACAAAGCCCATGCGGCTGAAGCATGTATGCCCTCCTTTTATCTCGTGAATAGATTTCTTGCTTCTCAAGGATGAATTCATCCATATAATTCGTGAAATTCATGCTTTGAAAGCATGTAAAAATTACAAGCTCCAAAAGCATAAAAGTTCATCCTTTCAAAGCTTCATTTTTCTCTCAGTGCAGCCATAGATAAAATCAGGCTTATTACGTAAGATCATATCATAATCTTGCTTTGTTTCAGAAGAAAATTATCTTCGAAGGTAAATAGTCGTTTGAAATTAAACTTTTACCCTTTTCAAAACAGGAGACATTTGCGTTGAATTATTCCACGGATTCAGTGAAACTAAAGTATCCTACTGTACCCAGAGTAGCAAGGCGTGTTGGGTGAAATTATTTTTAATGCTTCCAATTAGAGCAGTACATGTTACACAAACATGATTTTGCTGAAAGATAAATGAATTTAATAAACGGAGGCTGAGAGAACCGACTCCAGACCGAGTGTTAAAGGCAGCATATGGAAGCGACGTGTGTCTGAATGTCTGGATTCGTATACGTACTACGAACTCATTCGCGTTCTGACGTGTATGTACGCAATTATCGTCGACAACATACACCTTAATACACCAAGTAACCCCACCCACTAGTCAGAACATTGCCTTGAAAATACACCAACCAATCTACCAACGAAAATAATATATTATGCCCATCAAAACGAAATTGAATTTCATTCTACAATAACTTATATTATCTTGTTGTTTCCTATCAAAATGCTCATATTTTTGTAAAAGCTTCATACCTTTAAATTTCAGTATGTGTAAGAATTTCAATTTTAAAATAAAAATATTTGACACTTCATGGTTGTAAATTAGAAAGTTCGAACTCTTTTCCAACGAGCAGTAACAAACCCTGGAAACGGAAAACAAGAGCCTCTATCAACGGAAACGGTCCCGTCGAAATTACAACTAAAAGGAGCAAACACCAAGAATATTTTCTTTCATTTTGTATTGGAGATATACGACGTCTTTTCGGAAAGTATCCAACCTTGTAGTATACAAGGAGTAAGAGTTAATTTTGGACAATGACGATGATATCCCCTTCAAAGTACTTATTTTTGCGAGCCACAAACTTCTTCTAGCGATCCTTCCACTTTTTGAAACACTCCTTAAATCCACCTTCAAGAACAGCCAACAGCTGCTTTACTTCATTCTGTTTTATTTCCTCTACTTCGTCAAATCCTTTTCTTTTTAAAGGATAATTCAATCTGGAAAATATCCATGAAATAGAGACAGCCAGGTCAGGAAGGTATGGGGGCTGTGGAAGTTGTGTAAGGCCGTGTTTTGCCAGGAATGACTGAATAAGCTGCGATAAATAGACAAAATCGACGACAAACAAAACGACGGTAAACGACGTCCGTCAATTTACATTCGCACTCGTTCCACATTTTGTGCTGTTTTGGCCGTTGGGGGCCTGCCAGAGCAAGGTTTAATTTTCCCTGAAGTACGACTACTTTTGAAGTGCCTGAACCACTCTTTATTTTGAGTATTACTCATAGAATCATCACCATACACTTTCCGAATCATAAGAATGGTTGACATATACATGAATGGCCGAGTTTTTGGCAAAATGCGACGCGTACGTGTTTAAACGTTCACGCAACTGCCTACCCCAGTCGAATAAAGATTTGCAGACCCGTTCTACTTAGCAAAGAGCCTCACAGAGGTCTTCACAAATGATAAATACCAGCTTTTCACGGAAGCACAAATGGGTTCAAAGTTGGAGCAAAAGGTCTGATACTTTCCGGACAGGCCTAGTATTATAGGCGAGAGGAGGGTACGTTCGCGCATTTCAAGGAAAAAGTAGATTTTAAAGAAAAGTAAGGGAGCGGCGGCGAATGCAGCGCGGCGGCTAATGTGGCGCGTTCAAGTTTTCAAATATCAACTCATTTTCTGCTTGTGGAGGTAGTTTCATTACATGTATATATGTTTTCAACGTTACATTATCCAAAAAATGGGATGATTAAATTAATTGCCTGATTTTAATGACCAAAAGTTCGTTTTTGTTCTTTCGCTTGTATTGTCAGAGTAGCTAAAGACAATTAAAAAATTACAGAAGTTTCGTGTAAATTTATAAATTTTTTTGGAAATATACTGTTCCAAGTTTCTTAAATGCTTTAAAGTTTAACATTTCGAGTGAAATTTATGATCTTTTATATAAAAAATCTTTATTAAATACTTTCACATGCGACTAATATGGCTCATTCGGGACAAAAATCGGCAGGTAACTTGGCGCACAAGTTTTTGGTTTGTTTTCCTCGGAGAATCTTAACCTGCAATGTGGATTTTGTTGTAACAAAGTGCCGGTCTCAGTTAGAAGGTAAAAAATATTTACTTAGAGTAATAATATCATGTTTCTAATATGCATAAAAAAGTTTTATTCTAATAATTATCCTGTATTTTGGAGTTATTTTAGAATAATTGTTTTTTGAAAACTTTTTACCAGTTTTCGGGTTAGGTTTGTTGTCACAGAATAAATGTTTAGAAGGTTTAGAGTAATGATATTATTTGAATGTGGAATCATTAAAACTGTTTTGGAAAAGAATAAAATGTACTTATTGTTAATACATTTGTTATTTATTGTTTATAAAACGTCTGTAAGGTTATCATGAAATAAAAAATTTGTAGCACTCCTAACCTTTATTGTTATAGATGGGAGTTTATAAACGAAAGACTAAAAATAGTCAATCGACAGTTTCCCCATTGATAATTATTTAAATATATCCCTCATTATGTTATTTTTCATATTGGTGAGTCATTCTGTACTGTTAAAAAAACGATTTTCTTGAAATTTCAGCAGACATAATTCCTCACATATGTTAATAATATCAAACTTGAATATTTTCATCGTATATTTAGCAAATTTTACTAATTTTTCTTTCTAATTAAATTTTTATTCAATAATTATACATTGAAATCGGAACGCGCCACATTATCAAACAAGGTAGGACAACTTGGCGCAGATGCCCTTTTTGGAAAACACTTTAATTAACTTTTTTAATGAACTTCAATTAAATTATCTTCATGCATACAGCATTGGTAAGATATTGGCCTGAATAAAATATATTTTATTATAATTTTTTACTTTATATTCGAATTTTAATCGTGCATTTTCCTTTATGTGCAGCGCATTCGGCGCCGCTCCCCTATATAACCGCAAATAATGAAAATATGTTTCTTAAGTAACTTAATATCTTGGCTGTAGTAAGTGAATGAGCTTTTTTGAATGAAGAAACACATAAAACAGTGTAATTTTTATTGCTCTGAAGTGCTGCACCTGCGTGTAGTTGCCCGCCACTTCGGATGATTTTTCGCAATTAAATTGCATGGCTTGAAATCCATAGTTCACTTGTCATAAGTCAGTTTTATTTTATGTCAGTTTGGATGTCATACATGGTGTTAATGAATAACTCAAGCCAGCTTGAGTTATTAAGAAACTTTATTAAATTTGGGAATATAGCAATATTTTAAATATCAAATAATAGAATAAATGAGTAATAAAATCAAACGTGAAAGCAACTTTTCTATCCCCTCAGACTTTTTTTACGATGAAAAATCCCCTTTTACACGCTGGGTATAAAATATCATACATATACGAAACAATCTTGGATGAGAAAGCACAGTGTTCATAAAATGATCACAATCATTGATACACCATAGAATATAAACGCGCCCAAACTACTTTACGGCGGTTTTTCCTATCTCGCTTGGTCTTCAAGATAAACTTGAAATTTTTGTGTTAAGAAATTATAAATTGATTTTTTCAAAAACACTACGTTCAAAGTTCTCATCTAATCAGACTATAGTTGTAAAATATCCCAGATAAAGAATCAAGTAAAACGTTCTTGGTATTTCTACTTTTGGGTTGAAGTCATTGCAACCAAAATCAGCGGATGCTGGGGTATTGTTATTCCCACCACATAAAACATTTTTCAAAAATCAAATATTTTTCTAATCACACTAAAAAAATTATTAGTTTTGTCACATCGAGATAGAATATTTCGCAATCACTATCTGAATACAAATCATTAAAAATTCGTCCCTTCCAAGATTCCATAAAACGAATTTACTCCACCTATAGTTGGAAAAAATGTGAATGCTTCTGTGTTTGACTTTTCATCTGGAGGATTGCGTGTGAAATACAGAACTATTGAAAGGCGTGGATTCGTTTGTATGTCAATCATAAACTGGTCCTGTCTGAGGAATGTCACGTGCGTGGAGGTGATAGAGGATGAGTGGCAATGTATTTGTATGAATGTGTAGGAACTACGGAAGAGTCAGTAGGTATATATACTCACATAGCCCGGTGGCTGGTCTACCGTCCACTAGCAGTTACACCGTGTTTCACTAACACCCTATTCATTACTTCGCTCGGTCCGTCGGACCCCGCCATATATACGCCAGTCCAGTCTGTGTTCCAGTCTGCTCGCATTAAGGCACTGAATACCCTGGCAGACACGTTGCTTTCATACTCTCTCGTTCTATCCACTCTATGCAACACATCTCACTCTCTTCACTTTCTCTTCATCCATGCGCGCATCATGATGTGGCGTTAAAATTCAAATACATATTCGGAAGTGAATGGAACACTACAAAAGCTGTTTGTTCTGAGTAAGTGAATCTCTATCCTGGATAGAGACCTCTGAGAAGGCAGAGCACAATATTAGAAAATTTGTCAAATTTAGCGCCGCGCGCCTACCAAAAAGGGTTTTCGTACCCTATTAAGTTGTTAATAAAGTCATTCAAATCTCCCGCTCTCATTCTTGTTCTTCTTTACTTTTCCTCCTTTTGCTTACTTCCCCTCTTTTGCCGCCATTCCCCTACTTTTCCTATTTCCTCTCACCTAAATTCCTCTACTTCCCCATCCCTCACTTCCCCCGAATTTCACCTACTCCATCCCTACCCTATCTTCTCCTCTCGCAACATATACTTCTCCTCCCCTACTTTCCCTCATTTTTCGTACTTCCTATCCCCCCACTTCCCTTGCGTACGACGGACGGATGAAGGAGCACCCGGCCGAAATTATAAGGGTTTCTGCCCGCAGCTACCAAACCCTAAACAAATTTATATTTTATCTTTGTTTCAATGTAGAAGACAAAGTAATCAATCTAAATCAGGGAAAACTCTCTTGTAAAAATTACCTCTGATTTCCAGAACACCTTAATTGATTCTGGCTGACTTAAATCAGACTTGTACCACTTAAAAATAGAATAAGACAGTCATGATTAGCATTTTAATGTTCGTTTGGGATGAATTAATTTTTGTAAAATAAATAGGGTGACCGTAGGTCAAGTAAAACATGGAAATCAGGCAGAAGTCAAGGAAATAATTTTATTGGTCACGGAAAGTGAGGGATTTTGAAAAAAATCTGGCAACATCAGAATTTTTATAAGGCGCTCTTCATATAAATGTCAAAGATAATAAATTCAAAAATTTCTATGCGAAATTGTTTTATTTTATTTCTAAAAGATTTTGTGTTAAAATCTTTTTCAGATGTTGATTCTGGTCTCTGTATATTAGTTAGTAGTATATGCACTTGTCTTGCATTTTTTTGCAGTTGCTTCCTCCTGACGATGATATTTTTAGTCAAAAATTGTATTATTTAGCTGCAAATTCAACAATTTTGTTAATAAGTCATCATTGTTGGTTGCGAGTTCAACAGTTCTGTTGGCAACCCGTCCTTTTTTTTCAAAAATTCGTTTTTGTTTTGTCAGAAATTAATTTTTCAATCTGAAAATTTAACTATAACAGTTGAAGATTTATTATTCTGGTTGAAAATTAATTGAAAGTTGAACTATTTTGTTTCAAATCCATATTTTGGTACAAAATTCAACTATTTTACAGAAAATTTGTTTTTAGTCTTGAAAATTCAACAATTTGAATGAACTTCTGTTTCTTTCTAAATTAAAAATCATTATTTGTTCAAAATTCGTCTCTTGGGGTGAAAAATTCATTATTGTAGTTGCATATTCAACTCTTTGGTTGCAAATTTGACTATTTTGTCGAAAGTTCGTTGTTTTGTTAAGGTTTAATTTTTTACTGTATATTTACCTTTTTTATTTTTCATTGGAAATGTATTTCCTTCAGTTGAAAATTCTGCTGTTTGTTTAGAAATTAATCTTAATTGTTGTAAATTTGTCTTTTTGGTTTAAAATTAATTTTCTTCCTTGAAAATTCGTCTTTCTGTTTATAAAGTTCATCTCTTTTGATAGAAATTTTATCTTTTTAGTTGAAATATCAACTATTACAGTTTTTTTAAATATTCATTTTTTAAGTTCAAAATTCAATAATTTTTTGCAATTTTAACTCTTGGTTATAAAATTTAATTTTTGTTCGAAAAAAATTAAACGATTTGTTTGAAAAATTATTTTTGTAAGTTGGAAATTCCATTACGTTTTTGGTCGAAGTTTAATATTTTTCGTTGGGAAAGTTAACCACTTGGATTGAAAATTCATCTCTCATGGCAGAAAAATAATATTTTTCGGCAGAAATAAATAAATTTGAAATTTTTAATTTGAACTTATTTCAATCCGTTTATTAATGATTTTATGGTCAAAATGTTACGATATAAAAATGCTGATCTTTGAATTTGAATGGTCAGTAAAAGAGAAAAATTACTCGGGAAAAAATCAGGGGAAAAAGGGGATTTTGAAAATTACGTTTTTGCGGCCACCCTCCATTAATAAAACTGAATTAGTTGAAAATCGATGCAGGTGTGCAAAATATGCATTGAAACACATTAAACCCTGAGGCATATTTTGTTGATATTATTAGGACCTGTTCTACTGAGAAATTCATTCCGACATTCAGGGTATGCGTTGAAATATTCTGTTGTTTTCAGTCGATGATGTATAAAAAAATATCAGACTGAAAAATCAGACGTTCAGAGTCTGAGCACATCCTTAAAGGCCCAAATAGATTTTCAAGTAGTTCTAGTCTTATTTATTTCAAGCATGCATTAAATTCATAATGTAGAAACCCTTATATATTCCAGGGTGTAATTTTTGCATTACAATCAATTTGAAATTGTCCGACATGAATCGGTTCGTTTTTAATTGTGAAAATTTTACCATAAATCTATTGCGATTATTTAATATAAATTTCAACCCACACTAGCGTGTGTTTATTGCAGGGCAAGAATACATTGATCTGTCTTATCGATTATTCAGGATGACTATCCCCTCCCTTATTGCCACCCCTGTCGCATCGGTTCTTATCGAAGTTGGCATAAATTATTCAGAGATCACCGCGAACCGATGCACTTACCTAACCAGGCCGCAGAAAATTCTGCAGCGAAATCCTGCGGGTAAGATTATGATATTTCAAGCGGATTTTATGAAAGTGGGAGGAAAAGGGCTCATCGAATCTTCTTCCGGACTCCAAGGTAGTCGGCAGTCTGTACCCCTGAGAGATTTCAACGCCTGTTCAGACACATCATTCGAACAAGCTTAAAACTATGTAAGAGAATTCTTAAGTTGCTGTAAAAGCTCTTGTAGCTGTATCTAAGAATCGATTATTATTTTTACGCGGAAAAGAAATTCGCACGAATCAAGAAAATTTTGTTAAGAGTGCGAAGAACACAATATTTTCTTGATCGGAGAAAACTGTTTTTATCTCAAGAAAATGTACTTAATTAAAAAAAAATCAAATTTCTTCATTCAAGTACATTTAATTGGGACAAGAAACATTTTCTTGGATCAAAAAATATTGTATGGTCTGTAGTAGTATCAATACTTTTTACCTAACAGTATGTTAAATGCCAGAATTTTATATAGTTTCTGTATACTTTTCAAATTAAATGTGAAAAATTGCTTTACTTCTATTGATTCAGTAAATTATTTATACGTTCTGACAGTACAATAAGGTTGTAATTGAAGAAAAATAGCAAAGATTTTATTTGAAAAGTATACTTTTTTTACATTCCAATTTGTATTTATAATACACTATAAATATACGCATATTAAAATTTGGTGTGAGATTTGAAAAATTGCATTTCATCAATTTAAAACATTTCAAGTTTGAAGTTTCAACTTTCAATCTGTTTAAATTATAAATTTTTCTGTTCCAAAAGACTTCTGTTTAAAATCGAACAATTTATAACACATCAAATTTGTAATTGTTCGACTCTGACCGCTCTTCAATTGGCATCTTACAATTTTTAATGCTTTTATTGTGAATTTTTATATAAAAATGGTTTTCAATACAAAATTACTTTAATTTAAATTAAACAATTTTCACGATTTCAAAGAGAATCTACTATGAATATTTTCTTTTCACAAGTTTTGGAGTTTCTTACTTTCGATCCACTGAAATATTTTTTCTTATAAGATTTAATTTGAGATTAAACATTTTTTAATCCTTACATATTGAATGTTAACTTTGGAAATTTGAATTTTCAATCAGGATAATTTGGAATAATTCACTTAATTTACATTTATTTAAAATAGCATTAATTTGTATTCCTTCGAAGTCATTTGTAGGCACCAATCGCTGTCATCTGAAAGTATTTACCCCTCGAATATTATTGATAAAAACTACACAATCTGCACAATAGTTGGGGTAGCTGATAAAAAAACTTTTCCTAATGATTTAAAATTAAAATAAACAGAACTTTTGACTTTGAAAGTAGATGAGAGTTGAAATAAAAAGATAATACAGGTTTAAAGTGGGTCTGAGGTTATTTAATAATTACCGACTGTACTTAGAGGAGCGTGCCCTATTCCTTTCTCGTTTCTTGCTATACTTAACAAAGAGAAGAGTGCCTGTGTATGTATATACGCATAGAACGTATATTTGTAATAAAGAATTAGGGGCTGAGGCTTTCCGCTAACCGTGTGAAATCCGTTAAAAACTCAATTTTTCCATTCAGCGCCTTTAGAACCCTTGCTATACTATCTGCTGCACTTCTACATTTTTGGGCCAACATCGTAGCGGCTATTAGCAGCTTATGGGATTTCGCATTAATTAAACATACGGTGTCTGCTCCACCATGCGACACTTACAAACGTGCTCTTCGTATTTCCAGAAATGCACTTTTTGCTCCGAGCTCGAAACCACAGGGTCGATTTATTTCCTTCATCCTTTTCCTCTTGGGCGTAAATAAAAGCGAAATAGGATTAGAAGTTCACAAAATCTAGATAAAACCCCATACACTAGACTTGTCATGAAATTCTTTAAAAAATAGTAATCCTGGATTTTCAGAGAGAAAATTTCGTACGGAAAGATAGAAGGATTTAGAATATTCAAATTATTTAAATGATTTTTGTGCAGCCAAAATGGTGTACTTGAAGAGCTTACTTTTATTCGTTTTTAAGAAAATGCGGGTGTTTATTTTAAATAGAATTTTTTTGATAATTTCCATTCTCAGTGAGTACCCAGGTTAGGTTTCCTAAATCTACGTGTGTAAAAATGTGCAATAAATAAAGATACCTTTTTTTAAAGAATAGATTTTCGATTTTGAATTTGATATTGATAAGTTTACAAATGTTTAAATCACCCTTCTGTTCTTTTTTGTTTTGTAATGGATTTCTATTTGTTCATGAACTTACTGTAAATAACATTCAGTTACCTTTCTTTTGATAACTTTTATGTAACTTTGAAAAAAAACTTGTTTGTTTTGCAAAACCTATTCTGCAGGAGCTGATTCTACTGTATGAATATTGCACACGCAAGTAGAGAAAATATTTCTATAGATGTAAATTTCTTGCGTACACATGATACTCACATACGAAGATGCTCGTAAAATAAGGACATACATAGTTTCCTTCTCCTTCGTTTCCTTTTTTGCTATTCGGATTCAAATTTTTGCCAAATTTATTTTGTTTTTGAACCTGCCCTGGAGTTATTTTAAATATTCACCCGAGTAAAAAAACGGTCCATTGAAATCTCTGCTCAAGTTCCGCTAAAGTACCGTCAAATGGGATAATTTCAAACATCTGAGGAAAATTCGGACATTCCTGAATCAATAGTTCAAATTACTTAAGGTCGTTTTAACCAGAATCTAGAAACAGTTAAGGCCTCAATTATTTCCAGATTCTGGTAAAAACCACCTCAAATAATTTAAACTATCAATTTAGGAATGTCCGAATTTAGCCCAATATTTCCGAAATTACTTCGTTCGACGGTACTGGGTATGAGACTTTCCTTTAAGTTGTTCAAAAGTCGGAATAAAGACGGAAGTGCTGAAAAAGTTTGATTTTTGTTTATTTTTCTAAATTTTCACAAGGGACGATGTGACTAATGTCGGGAAAAAGTACTGCTGAAATAGGACTAAAGTTGAAAATTTTGTCAGCAAGACTTTTTCAGGATCAAAGAACTGGAAAAGTCCCCCCTAATTGTTTTTAAGTTTTTACATGTCCTAAATAATTTCATGGACAATAGTATTATATAAGTTATATTTTATTATTTGATAAATTTTTATAAGTGCTAATGAAATTTACGTCCCAAAGAAGTAGTGCTGAAATGGAAGTAAAGTTCGAAAAAAGTTCAAAATATTTTTTGTTTCACTGAGACTTATTTAGGACGAAAGTACCGGGAAATTCCCGTTTAATTATTTTTCCATTTAAACTCTTTCTGGGGCGGGCAAGGGTTTTTCTCGATGAGAAACGGACTTAGTTAAGTGCGTGATGAGTTCAAGATGTTAATGAATGTAAAACAATAATTAAAATCTCTTGCAATTATGTTGTAGTAAGCACAAGATTTACTTTATGGTGTAGTTTGGATTTCGTCCATTACTGCTGTTGTCCGAGAGTATTGGAAGTGACATTAGTCGCCTGTAAATGCTTTTCTATGGCTATTTTATTATTATTTATTCAACTTGTTCTCGGGTGAACCCGGATTTTCATCATCAGCCACTGTCTAATAATAAGTCAAGTTGTCCAATGAGATGAGGATGTTATAAACTAATTTGATACAATATTTGAAATCTTTTGCTATGATGTTGTAGGTAAAAAATTAGGAGCATGGTGTAGTTTAAGGTTCGTCTTTTACCGTTGTTATCATTACACAGTGGTCGCGAGCGTCGGAGGTGACAACAGTCGCCTCTGAATGATTCCTTAGAGCTACCGTCTACCACCCCACAGGTTTTTATTCGCTAACTTCCTGATGGTCTAGAAAGTTTTTTACAATGCGACATGTGTTCAATAAAACCGCCTTCTGAGCTGCTGCCAGTACCCTTCTGACTCCTAAATCTTCAAGATGTTCAGTGCATCTTGCGTGCACATTGCCTGTAGCCGAAATCACAATAGGATGAATAGTTGTATGTTTCACATTCCTCCATATTGTCTTCACTTCATGTCTCAGCTCGCTATACTTATGGATCTTGGTTGTATAGGCCGCCTACAAATTCCGGTTAAGTGGACCAGCAATGTCAATGATGTAGACTCTTCCACATTTTTTCTCTCGCATCACGATGTCGGATCGATTGGCTTGGATATAATGATCCGTCTAGATAGTAACATCCCCATATAAGATTTACTCTTCGTTTTCTGAAACAGGCAGTGAAATGTATCTATAGAAAGGCGTCCATTCTGTTGAGAGTCCTAGAGTTAAGGCAAGTTTTTGATGTATAATGCCCGCCACATCGTTATGTCAGTGCCTATTTTCTTTCCGAGTCATAACGCGGCAACCATCATAATTGGCACCGGGGAAGCATGTCTTGATGTAACACCTGTTTGTGATCATTTCTGGTGCTGACAACCTTGTTCAGAATCGTAATGAGGAATCCTTCCGTTTCTGTTAACAGGATGCCCTTTTTCAGCCAAATATTGGATGCCTCACTACTCACTTCATTTTCATCTAACGTTTTGGGGTGCTCGCCGTGGATGGCCCTTTTGTCTCCATTACATTTCTAATTCCTGTATGTTTTCTGTTCTGATATTCAAGGCCTCCTCTAAGGACGAATTCAAAGGCGTGTAGTCAAGATCCGCTTTACAAATGGTGTTGTAAAGCGCAACATCTCGCTTGCTGTTAAAATAGTCCTACAACTGTATAACTTGTGTCTTGTACAGTTTCTTGACATCAACAACACCCCCACCCCCTCTATGTCGTGGTAGATCTACCCTTTCAATCTCTGAATTACTGTGTTGCATTTGGTGATCCGTCATTTCTACGCGGATGGTTCTGTTTAACCTTTCAAGGTCGGTACTAGACCACTTGATCAGCCCAAAGGAGTACGTGAGGACAGTGGTGGCATAGGTGCTGATTGGCCTGATTTTGTTTGCCAAGTTAAGAGAACTCTTCAGAATTAATTTGAGTCTTGTAGTGAAGGCATTCGTGAGGCTTCTCTCAACTATCGTATGTTGAATACCCTCAGAATCGAGAATACACAAATATTTATATGACTTGCCCTTAGCCATTGCCTCGATGTCATTCTCGAACTCCTTATCTAGCTCTGCGGTCTCTAATTCCCCTTTGATTATATGCACTCTTCTAAATTCATCTAGTCCGAACTCCATGTGGATGTCATTAAAAAACTGCTTTATGACATGGATCACTTGCTGCAGTTTCTGGTCTGAACTAGCGTATATCTTCAGGTCATCCATGTATAGATCCTTCTTTTATCTGTCTGAACGGTTCGATTTTGTTTATTATTATTAGTAACTTTTTACAGTACTTTTTTAGGACATGAATCTCATCAGCAATTGTAAAAATACAGAAAAAATAAGATAGAACTATTCTTGTGCTTTTATCCCTATTTAAACTTTGAACAAATTTTAAGGCAATTTGGTACTTGAGTATTTATTTGTCTCTCAATTGTATCTCAATGGGATTTGTCTCTCACTTGTATCTTAATGGGACTTTTTTACTCAGACATATAATATAAATTACTTGAAAAATTAATTAAGATTTTCAAACAAATTTTCTTGAACTCAAAAAAATTTACATTAAAATTTATTCTGATAAATTCCTTCATATGGCATGCCTTATTTGATGTCATTTATCTCTAGAGGACACCGACCTTTAGAAAGTACAGCGCATATCCAACTAAAGTTTATTTTAAATAAAATATAGTACTCATGGTAACTGAATTTGAGAAGATTTAGAACTTAGGAATTATTTTCTAGAAGAAAGCCATCTTAGTTTATCCTGGAATTAAAATGTAATGTAAAGATATAGTACAGAGTTACGCACTTCAGTGCCTGACTGCAAGGCCCTACGGGCAATTCACGTACATTCGTCTGCTTGATCCAAATTAGATTGTCGAGAAAGATTAGTGTTCATACGAAGTCGTGAATTCATAATCTCATCTCATGTTCACTAGAGACGTATCTTAAGTTGGAGAAGGAGTCCCACTAAAGCAAAATTAAGAGACTTAGAATTAATAGTGAGCATTTATTTCAATGTTAGATAATATTAACATAATTCGATGACTAGTGTCATATTTTGTCTAGCAGATGAAATTGTAACGTCAATGTATTTAGAGGCCGTCCAAAAACTACGTCACGCTATTATCACACCATATCATCACACAACGTTTGAACCACTAGGGTGACACACAGTGGGATATTTTGAAAATTTTACTTTTAAAACCTAAAATCTTCCGAACAAATTGACCGAAATGAATGGTTCTCACATAAGATGAAAGCTTGCTAAATGCAAAATAAGGAAAAATCATCCAAAAAAGTTTCTCCAAATTTCATAGCCTGAAAAATGCGGGAACAGTCCAACATTTGTTGACAAAAATTATAAAATTTTACTGGAACTAGAAAAAAAGTTCATCTTAGTTCAAGACACCATATTTGATAGATTTTTAAATTATGAATTTAAATATGCCAGAGAAAATAGGGTAGCACATTTCCATTCTGAGAAAAATCCAGTTAAAAATGGAAAATCAACATGGAGAAACACAAATCGGAGACATGATGGTAACTTTCCAAAGTTGATTTTCTTTAGATTCTTAAGGTCGCAGAGTCCAAATACGACGTCATGATTCAAATCTGGAACATAGAGAATCCAATATGGCGGAATAAAAAGTGGGGAGTAGGTGTCTGATTTCACATACTACATTAAACTCTCCACCCTCCCTTGTTGTGAACAGCCATTTCCGAGTCGAAATTTTGGCACTACTTCAGCCCTGCATCATTCCATTTACAGCCTCCTTTAGTCCTACTATTGGATCTCGAGGCCCTCTATAAAGTGGGTTTCTCTGAAACTCTAAAACAGTTAATACAACTTTTAAATTCGTTAATATCTCCTATTCTATTTTTTATGGGGAAACACTAATGGCACCTCATTTATTAGCCCAATTTTGATTATTCGAACCACAACATGAAAATAGAAATTTGTAGTATTTTTCGGAAAATGTAAAAAAAAAAAAGATTTCTAGCTGCAGATTTGAGTAATTTCACATTTCTGTTAGAAAAAATCTTATATATATATATAATTAAAAAATAAGGTTAACAACCACCGCAGGGTCCCACTGGGAGCAACTGTCATCTGAAAAATGACACCGGTTCTCAGTAGGACCGCGGTAAGACCCACTCATGGCCACGTCTCACAGCCGTGAGATGGGTGGTCACAGAACACCACGAAATCACAGCGACAGGCCGGCGAAACCCTTGTGTGTTTTGAGGACACGAAGCGACCCAAGAATGAGAGCTTTCTGCATCCATCTCGCAAGTGCCGTGTCATATTTTTGGCACGCGGGTATGGCTGTAAGGTTACGAACCAGTGATATTTTCACACCTCCGCACAGTGAAAAAAATTGTTCAAACTGATACCGAAATCAACATCATTTTGATATGCAACAAAAATGATACCGATATTAAGAGCATTTTGATTGACCGTAATAAATGATCGACTTTTGAGATCAAAATCATCTGATTCAGGATCATGTATCAAATCAAACCAAGATGGCCGCCGTT
>JAABKJ010005129.1:0-23435 GCA_011634705.1 Andricus grossulariae
CAATCATAGGCATCGTAGAGAATCTATATGAGAACAACGTAACCTGAAACTTCAGTTTCAGGTCAGCCCTGAAGAAGGGACCTGCAATTTTGATGAAACTTCGGCAAGTTTCGTAGTTTTGCACACGATTGAAACCCGAAAAAGCTTTAAGTTTACTAATACTCGGCCTTGCAACTTAGTGCTTGTAATTAAACGAACCTGAATATCTTAAATCCATTTTTTAAGGATGATTCTAACTCTCCTACACGGGACGTTTTTGGGACGTTTTTAGGACGTTCCCAGAACGTTGCATTTTGAGAGTATTCAGAAATTTCAAAGTCCATGTACGAATTCTATATCATGAATTTTGAAGATATGATACTTGAGTTCAGAATACAGTTTCTAGAACATGTAATAGAAACCATATGTGGGGTATTCTTAAGAGGTTCCAAGAACAGTTTTTCTTGTGACTACCACACATTTTGTAAAACATAAAACGCAACATATTCAAGTAAACATATTATATTGAAGTATGAGATTTTAAATATTCTTTCAGCAATAAAGTCAGAGTGCTCAATATGAAATATTAAATTACATTTTTTTAAACGTTTTTTATTATGTTCCAAAAGACGTTTTTAGTTAAAAAATGCCTGACTTAAGACATCCAAAAGAGGCTTTAAAAAAGTCTTTTTTTTTATTCAGTCTTGTACCTTTTAGGGCGTTGGACATTCTGTAACGTTTTCGGAAAGTTATAAAACAGACGCGGTGAACACTAGGTATACGATGTACTTCAATACCTGTATTACATTTACGTCATACAATTATTAACTTATTCGTCATAGATTATAATATAGAAAGGGTAAATAAGTAAATTTTCCATTAATAACCCAAAATCGTTAACGTTTCCAAATTCAATTCGACTATCGTCAAGTGGAAAAAGGCTTAAAATCTAAAAAAGAATTATATTACTTGTGTAATTCGACTTCTACAAACATTAAGTAATGATAAGTGATAGCATTTTTAAATGGAGAATCTCTGCACGTTTTCAGCGTCAAAGAAGACAAACAATTGCGCAATGCTCAGGTGACAAAAAATGTCAAGTTTCTTTATCATCCGGCTTTAATTGTATCCGATAAGAATCTTGATAATTATTAATTCTATTTAATACTCAAGTTTTAAAATCATCCTAAAAAGATGGACAAATGGCCGCGACCTTTTTTTAATTAATCAGAACGAACTTAATTTTTCAGACGAATCAAAAGTCGCGGAAAAGGTTATTATTTCAAGAATTGAAATGACTATTTTAATTGTTAAAACTGACTGAATTTTCGAAGTTTTTTACCTGTCATTTTAGACATTTTCAAACGTTTTGAAGCTCTTATATAAAAAAAAAATGTTTTAGGATGAACTTGATTTTCAAGCCAAGGTTAGGACAATTTTTATTAAAAGGTATCAAATTTAAATCATTTCAAAATTTTGACTTGCCACTATCTTGGAATTTCTTCAAAATTTGGGGTTCTCAGGTCATCCAATGACTTTGAAAGTAACACTTCTTTTTCTAGCAAAGTCTTTATATAAATAATTAAAGACTGCTGAAATTAGTGAAAAAAAAATTTCTTGCATTGAAGCTTTCTTTTTTCAAATAAAAAAACGGTTTATTTTTCAAATTTTTTTTTCGCTAGTCGAAACTTTTGACAATAAACTTGTCTTTCAAATAAAGAAAGAACAGGTCAAATTAATTTTATAGCATAACGATAGAAGATGCAAGAAAATGTTTGATAACAAAATTGTTTGATAGGCTGCGCACTTTCTTCTATTATAAAAATAAGACACTTAAAATATGTCAGTTTTGATATAAATGTGTATAATGAATTGTAATAATGTACATTAATTGAAATAATACATTTTTCAGGGTAGCTGGAAATAAAAACTAATACAAAATAATAAACAAACAATAAAGTAATCATGAAAAATAAAATTTGTACTTTATTTTGCAATATCTGAATAAGCACTCCCGGAACGAAGTAGAGATTAAATATAAAATACATTTAATATGTATAAAAGTTCGAATTTCGGACTTAATCTAGTGCAAAGCACGAGATACATGATGAAAATGTGTTCATTAAAGTCGAAGGAGTTTAAAAAAAAGAGAATTCACGATCACCAAATAGCAGTTGTTACTGCTATGACCTTTAATTTCAAAAGTTTTCTGTGCAAATGTGGGGTGAGTATAAAGACCAAGCGCGTAGCGTGTCGCAAAAACATTATCGAGCGCGAAGCGCAAGATGAAAAAACCGGGCACCATAGGCGCGCTTAATCTTACGAGCTGCGTGCTTAATGCGCGATAAGAATTTTCCCGCGTAACGGGCAGATTTTTTTATGTTTCATCATTCTTACTTAGAAAGTATAATAAATACAATTTTTACTAAAATTGTTATGGTTCTGCCATTTTGGTCATTTTTTAAATGACAAGTTTGAAAAAATTGCCATTTTTAGTTTTTGGAAAAAGTAAGAATTTAATTTCTGACCGAGGGAAAGGTTTTGTTAAATTTGGACATTTAATTGGTTGAAATATTATTGTTAAGTCTAATTCACTTTTCGATGTTTGAACATTCTGAGAGCTTTCGAATAATAAATCTGACTTAAGTAATGAAATATCTTCATTTATAAAGGCTCTAGCGAAATAAGCATGTAAAATCTGCCCCCGTTGATACCGGGTTCCAATTTATAACAAGAGTTATAATTTTAAAGTGCATCAATCATGCTCAACATAATTCTTCCCGAGAATATCCTTCATAACACAGGAGAAAGGTACACACAATTAGACAGAATTAGACCTATCTAATTTGTTTCAAGAAGATTCTTTACTCCTGAATTGTGAATGATATTCAAGAAATGATTATGCATGTACCTTGTAGGCACACGCGTGGTAACATAGGTTCACAGGGAATCAACGGTCTCTTTGATCTATCAGGAACGTCGAAATTCGTTACCAGGTGTACATTGCATGGCAGCAGTAGGAAATAATATCCTCCGTCTTCTACCTCACTCTACAGAACACTCACCCGATTTTAATATATCCCGTCCGAAGTGGCCTTGTAGCCAGCTTCGCGTTCAACTCCACGAAAGCTTCAGGCTTTTCCTAAAGCATTTTTTCGTCATACTGACTTACTTCTCTAGCCTGGTTCTGCTCAAAGTCCCTCTTCAGAGCGTTCTTCACCTCTTGCTCTTCCGTCGTCTCGTCGAGGACGAGGATCTGCACCTTAGTCCGGGGGAGTAGCTCGCATACGTTTCTCACATCTCCGACAGCTACCCTGTTGGCAGAGGTTAGTTTGGTCCTGTCCTCTGCTTCGATGCCCACTTTCATGAGGAGTTCGCCGTTTCACGTTTACCCTTTATTTTGATGCTAATGGTGCTCGGATCCACCGTGTTCCTAAAGTTTCTTAGGACTTCGGCGTGACATAAACTCACAGCCGTTTTTGTAAGAACGGTTCCGGGCCGCGCTTGTCCTCCATCTCCTTCTGACGCCTGCTGGTAGGATTCTCTCCCATAATGTCACTTTTTTCGTCTGTCTCCATATTCGATTCTTCTAGTAGCTAGGGAAATGTACGGTCTATTTCCGCAGCCCCTGACCATGCTACCAGTTGGGTCACGCGTAGCAGAAAAAGGAATCCTGTACTGAGGATAAAATAGAAAACAAACAATAAAATCGCAGTTTTTGTTAGGTAGTCTTTATTGGTAAGTTGGAAGTCTCAAAGGCTATAGAAGAAGGAAAAAGAAAAAGGGGGCGGACGGTCACACAGAAAGGCAGACGCCATGCCTAATACTTGAATTTCGGCTTCAGGGGGTCTTAAAGGGATATCCAAATTTCCGAATCATACCGAAAAAATACTTTCAGATGGAGAGCGAAATGGATCTCGAGTCTGGTGGTCGCGTAGACACGCATGGGTGTAAGGTCACATTCAACAATTTCCGCGGCGGCCCCACGTGACGCGTCGAAGATTGCCGAAGTTACAGTAAAATGAACATTGCGATCATGCAGCACGGGAATAAGGGAGGGATGTGAGTTGGTCGATGCTAAAATAAATAAGAATTGACTGTAAATAAATTATAAACGATCTTCTCATGACAAAAAAAAAACAATGTACATTCTACCTCATCACATTTAGAATTGTAAACTCTACATGGTAAAATCTGTTATAAATACGTAAATCGAAGTTTCATTTTCCTTGCTTAGTCCAAGCAAACAGCAAGTTTTTTCTTAAGACTTTTTCTTTTTCCCCCTGTTTTCAAGACACTTCTACTTTTTCTCGTTTTTTCTATTAGATAAAAACTGATTAAATAGAACCCAACAAGAAAATACAACTATATTTGTTTGAAAAGTCTACTATTATATTTTAGGTTCGCAATTCGTCTCTTTTATTTATATGTTCTACTATTTGGCAAGAATTCAACTACTTGGTTGAAATTTGAACCACTTCGTTAAAAACTAATTCTTTTGTTCGAAGATTCATCACTTTGGTTACAAATTGAACTATTCTGTTGAAAATTCGTTTCATTTTCGGTTGCCAATGTAGCTTTTTTAGTTGAAAATTCTACCATTTAGATGACATTTTTTTCATTTGAATAGTCAATTATTTGGTTGTAAATTAACTTCTTTATTAAATCATTATATTTTGAGTTTAGAATTCAACAAGGCAACGAAAAATAAAATTGGATTTTGAGTTGGAAGATAATTGGAAAAAATTATGACTTAATTTTATGATACCCATTATATTCTTTAGACTCTTGTTTTCAATCTTTTTAATTCTTTTAAAATATTTGTAATTCTTTTTAAAGCCTTTTAATTGGTATAAATTTTCTAATTTATTTGGGTTATATATGGAAGGTGAAATATGAAATGTAATCATGTTTCTTAACAAATACTGATATTTTTATTGCGTAGTCATTAATGTTTGCTCCTCATAAATGTACAAAATGTCATAAATCTGAATTAGCTAGAAGGACAAGTGAGATTGCGACTATAATTATATAAACTAAACTATTTAAAAAAGTATTAATTAGTTACAGTCTCATCTAAATTCATTCAAATTGGATTATTTTATTTTAAAAAAATGTGGACGCTAATTGCTATTCTGTGCTTCATCTTAGCGATTTGCCCTAATTTTATTGGTAAATATAAATAAAGGAAAGAGTAGATCCCTAATTTTATCTGTTCCGGATAATTCATGTCGGCTTCCTCTATTTGTTCTGTATCGTAGGACTGTGTGCTGCGTGAGGGTTATTTTCTCTCTCTTGCGTTCGCCTTTTCTACCCTGTTATCTTCTCTCCTCACCAGACGGATTGAGGTGGTCAGGGTCAGTGTCGAACGTACGAAGTTCGAGTCGGTACCTCTTACTCGTCTTCTTTATTTTAGTTTTGTGAACCTACTGTAGCCTTTGCTAGAAGGCAAAAACGTTGACTCTTTTTTAATAATTTATATGTTTTTGGTGCTCAATAAATAATAATCATGACTCAGTAACTTTTTTACCATTAAACTTCAAATCCTGCATAAGCATTGTTTTTCTTTAAGTGCTCTTTCTCATCATTATTGGTCCTTTGAGCCGGATGAGGGCTTCAGGGAGTGGATCGCAGTGTTCTTTGCAGGATTAAAGTGACTAATGTGAGGTGTCCTGAAGGTGCATCTTGAAGGCGGTTCTTCAAGAAATAAATGTGGCGTATTTCGAGCGTCTTGTTGCGAAATCGCACCATGACCGTGTCGCGAAGGCAATTTTCGTCAATCGATACCTGACGTCACGAGAAGACGTCCTTCGCTCTGGGCAGCTGGTGCCTCGTTATACTTGCACGTAGCATGTGTATCCCTATACTGGTGCGTGCTCAACGCTTGGTGTTGATCGGCAGACCATCACTGCCCACAATTTGCTTTACAGAATGACAGGTTATCGATACCATGTGCTTTTTCATACTCCACGTTTTTATTTGCGAAACCCTTACATTTCAAACTTCCACGATGTCAGATCGAATTTGCATTGTTCTTGGAGAAAACTCTCCTTTTCTTTTCTTTTTTCGAAAAAATTTTACTATTGTAACTGAACTTCATCGCTCTACCGAATGGTAATTCATTATATTTCGATGTTGAAAATTATGTTTTTAAAACACTTTTACTTTGTATGCAATTTCTTATGTCATTCTTTTCATAGATTTGACCATGGATTTCTGATGAGGTTACTATGACTAGTGATGAAACATCAAATTTTATCAAATATTATTTGCTCTGGAAGTCTTGTTAATTTTCTTCTGTATGAGTCATTGCATTTTTTATTGACCAACAATTTCTGCACTGTTGCATGTTATTAAAAAGTACAATAATATAAATTTTTAAGAAATTATTGACTTCTTAGTAATATTAAAAATGCTTTTGAAGGTTGTTTTACAATTCAATAATATTTTTTAAATTGTCACTTAACCCCGACTGATGATATCGAAGTTTAAGATAAAAATTTGCAAACCACTAACATATTTTAGGTAAGTAATGCTGAAATCTTCTGAAATCTTGTCAGATCATTTCAAATCTTCTGAAATATTTGAAATCTTTCCGAAATCTTCATGGAGTCTTTTAAAACTATTTGAAAGACTTGAAATAATTTAAAATCTTTGTTCAATCTTTTGAAATCTTCTCAAATTATTTGAAACCTTTACAAATCTGATGAACATACCTTTATGAAATCTTGAAAATCTTTGTGAAACCTATTAAATCTTTGTAAGATCTTCAAAATGTTCTGAAATCTTTTCAAATCTTTTGAAATCTTTAGCAACCTTTTGAAAACTTTTAAATCTTTCTGAAATATTTATGACAGCCTATAAAATATTTGAAATATGTGAAAGCTTTGTGAAATCTTTGTAATATCTTTTAAATGTTTTTGAATCTTTTCAAATTTTTTGAAATCTTTTAAAACGTTCGAAATCTTCTAAAATCTTCTAAACTTTTTTCGACATCTTTATGAAAGTTTTTGAAATATCTTAAATATTTTAAATCTTAGGGAAACTTTTCGGAATCTTCTCACATTCTTTGCAAACTTACAAAAATTAAAATCTGATGTACACACCATTGTAAAATCCTTTAAATCCTTGTGAAATATTTTCAATCCTTTACATTTTTGTGAAATCTGTGAAACAATTGTGAAATCTTTTAAATGTTTCAAATCTTTTGAATTTTTTTTTGTTTTGAATCTTTCGAAATATTTTTAATTCTTCTGAGATCTTTCTGAAGTCTTTTAAAATCGTTTAAAATCTTTGTATAACCTTTGAATTATTTTGAAATCTAGAAATCTGGTCCCTCGAAAATTCTAATCATGAAACTGAATTACCATCAACATTTTTAACTAATAATTGTTATAATTTGTGAGTTGTATATCACAAAAAATGAGCACTTTGAAATTCTTTACCACATTTTAAATCTGTAAATACTAAAATATTGCGAGCAAAGAATCAAAAAATCGAACTCAAGGTTCCCATGACAACTTCAAGGAGAATTCCAGGTTTTCAAGGTCGCTGGACACTTTGAAATAAGAAGAGAATTGAAACTTACATCAATTAACAAAATAACTCCTTCCTGCAGTTCTGCAAGTGGAGGTCTCCACGATTTTATATTTCCCTCCTTCTTGATAGGGGTCACAGCTACCATCGAATCCGGATGATGATGTAGCAGAAGATTAATCAATACTTTAGTATCTGCAAACGGATATATTTCTAATCTTTCTATTGAAGTTAAACTATCCTATAGAGCAGCAGTTTTTATTTTTTTAGCCTGTACAACGGCAAAAACTTTAGCAGCAAAATCATCCCAGATACCGTAAATCATCAGCTTGTGGTCTGGATAAAATGTATCAAAATCCGCTTCAATCTGGAAAACAAAAAATTCAAAATTTATTCAATTTACCTAAGGTCAAATGAAATATTCAAAAGCTGAAAATACCTGATTAAGAGAAAATTATCTTTACCAGAGTGAAATCTAATCTCTGTCGTAGGACTGGATAACCTGATATTCTCATTTATACATTACATTCATTTATTTTAATTCACTTCTAGAAAACTATGATGGCATTGCACATGCAGCAAGAACAAATTTCCGACAACTTGAAAAGTATAATTCCAAAAATCATGAACAAAGAAGTCCAAATCAGTTATTCTGGATTTCGAAGAGAAACCAGGCAGGGGGGGGGGAATTAAATTTTCACATAACAGAAACATGTGCATGTTTCTTAGATAAGAAAATCTCATTTTAATTCCCACACTTTTTGCATTTGATGTGTATGTCATTGGATAATTCTTGATTTTTTTTCATTTAAAAAGTTTCATTTCCTTTTATGTTTCTCAAAAAATCAAAGCCATTCTCACTCAATAGTCGGTGCGGTACAATGCAAATTATCTAAAAAATACCCAAATTGTTAAAAAGGAATTAAACTTGGTGTAAGTGTATGTGTTCTATTTCACCCGAAAAAGTTTTAGGGTAGGGTGCCGAAGAATGTTTGAAAATTTTGTTTCCAAAAAGGGGCATTTTTTTAAATCCTGTATTTTTTACAGTTGTGGAGGTTATTGACCTATTCCTTTTTATTCTTGTGGAGATGTTGATGGAGATGTTGTGGAGATGATTTCTTGCAGAAATGGTCCAATTCCGGAAAAAATAATAAGAGATTACCAAAATGGTGGCTTTATTTCTGAAAATACAAGATGTGGAGTTTTCTCGAAAAGTGCGCGATATACGGAAAGAAGTTCCACGCAAAAATTTGTGTCCTTAAAGAGTCCTACAAAAATTTCTTATTCTATTTTTCGATGTTCTGAACCGATTTTAAAGTACCTTCAAAAATATGTATTTTTACTCAAAAAAGTACTATAGAAACGTACTCAGTGAACGATTCATCATATAAAAAAATGAAATACGAACTTTTTCAGTTCGCTTGTAGGAGAACAATTTCTAATCGGAACTTTATCCCGTATCTAGAATATTTTTTTTTTAAACCCAAATTTTTTATTTTCAGAAAAAAACCGCCATTTTGTTAATTAATGAGTTTAGTAACTCGTTTCTCCTTTTTTAAGAAATTCTTTTTTCCACTGTTGTCAAGCCACTTCTCCTTTGTCCCCTTTTTCTTCTATCAAATGCGAACTGATTTAATAGAAACCAACCAGAAAAAACAACTATATTTGGTTGAAAAGTCTACTGTTATATTTTAGGTTTGCAATTCGTCTCATTTAGTTATAAGTTCTACTATTTGGCAAGAATTCAACTACTTGGTTGAAAAATGAGCTACTTTGTTCAAAACTCATTTTTTGGTTAAAGATTCATCGCTTTGGTTACAAATTTAACTAATTTGTTCAAAATCCGTTTAATTGTTGGTTGCAAATGTACAGTAGATTTTGAAGAATTCAAAATGGTTTGAAGAATTAAAAATAATTTAAGGAATTTACCCTAATCTTGCATTTTTTAATTAAAAAATTCCACGTTTTCAAATAAATAAACAGAATTAGAAAAGATAAAAAATTAGTCCAAAAACTTCTAATAAATCAAATTTATGTAATTCAAAAGGATTTTAATAATACATAAAATATTTTAATCGGAGTTAACAAATCAAAATAATATAAAATGATAAATGGAAAAAAATTCAACTTTTAATTTTATGATGCTGATTATATTTTTTATACTCTTGTCTTCAATTTTTTCAATTCTTTTGAAATATTTTCAATTCATTGTAAAGTCTTTGAATTTGTATAAATTTTCTTAATTCGTTTGAGTCATATATGGAAGGCGAAATATAAAATGATATCATGTTTACCAACAAATACTGATACTTCTTCGCGTTTTAATGCATGCTTGTCTTTCGTAATTGTAATAAATGTCATAAATCTCAATAAGTTAGAAAGACAAATGAGATAGCGACTATACTTTTAATAAGTAAAACATTTTCAAGAATGTTTATCAGTTTCACTCTTATCGTGATTCTTCAAAAGTAGATTCTTTTATTTTTAAAAAATGTACACGCTTATTGGTATTCTGTGCTTCATCTTAGCGATTTGCCCTGATTTAATTGGTAAGTGCAATATTTATAATTTAAATTCCGGTTTCAATCGCAGTATATTTATTTCTTATTTGAAATAGCTAAACATATAATAACTCTTTTTTCAATGTTAAACTATACCTACAAAAATTCACCATCATTTTTTGGCACGTATGAAATTTGTGTTTACTTTTTCCAAAAATTGAATTTTTAAATCTATGCACTGAACAGAAGATAGTATCCGATTGAACTGAAATTTAAAGGTATTACTACTGTTCAGCAAATCCAATTTATAAAATACAAAAGAAGCTAACTGTAATATTGTTACACCCTATGATACTTCTATTTCATAAAAATCCTGTCACTGTTTCATAAAGATAGTGAATACGTACTGCAACATGATCTACAATAATGCAGGACTCAAAATAATAAAAACGTGGATCAACTTCGCGTCTTGTTAACTTTTTATAAGGCAATGAGTCACGCACAATGAGACCGCACACCATGTATTTCACCTGGCACCATTTCGCGATGGTCTGTCCTCCGATTTTCTCCATAGCGAGATTTCTTCCCAGATGAGAGCGCGTCTTCGGCGAAAATATTAACTAAATTGTCGTCTACTACTACAGGAATCGCAGTTCCTCAATTTGCCACTTGAGGCGCTCTCATCTGGAAAAAAATAAAAATCCGAGGACAGGCGATCGCGGTTGTGGACTGTTCTCCACCATCTCTGCCACAGGCGTGCGGTCTTTTTGTAGTACTTCGTGCAATAAATGTTAATCCTTCCACAACCTAACCAACCAAGGCTAAACAAAATGTAATCCTCTTATTTTTTTTTCAGGGTCAAGTTCACAGCCCGAGTTTGCACTTGATGGCGACGATGTTACTAGTGTACCTGGTGGCGGACCTTCTCATTCTTTTCCTGAAAGAACTCGTCGACCTGTTATTGACCTGAATCGTTCTCCTCCCGAGTCTCCTCCTCATGCCAGGTCCAGATCTCCTGCCAGGCGCCCTCCGTCCTCCAGGTCTATAGCTTCACCTATAAGGCTTCCTTCTCCTGACGGACGTGGATGTGGGCTTGAACAACTTGAATTTATTCGGATCATTTCCAATAAGAATCCGAACCTGATATTCGAACTTCGAAAATACACTTTTCCTGCCAATAAAGTATTTTATATTCAAACAGGAAGGTGTACGTATGAGCCTGTGCCATCTCAAGAACAAATTGTATTATCAACATCCAATGGAGACGTTTTTGCAATATTGCAGTCTTTGAATGTACTTGCTGGAATATATGAAGATTTTAATGGCGGTGTAATACGTGTGAAAATAAACATGCACGATACGATTGTTACCCCATTGTACAGAGGAGATGCCGATGGAATTCCAGTGCGTGTCCGACGACCAATCATGTCTAGTTATAAAGTAGTTAACGTGAACAGCACATCTCAGCATCACTGACTTGAAGACAATTTAAACCTAAAATACAAAGCTTACAATCTAATGTCGGATGAAAATGTTTTATGTAACAGTTAATTACGTGCAATTAATGCATGGAGAATAGACATAAGGAGACCAAAGGCCCGTACACTGACTTCACCAAAAACGTGCATTTTTCTGTCGTATGTACATAACGCTAGTTGAGCAATGTAAAAACTGTTATATTCAAGCGAAAATTTTATATCAGTTCTACGATGTGTAAGCGTACAAGATTTAAAAGTGGTAAGTTACATACTGCGTTTCTTTTGTGCAATAAATTCTAAAGTATCTGCCTCGTCCATTGCAGGATCACTTCAATTAAACACATTTCAATCACAGATATTTCGTAAAAAATTAAATTATTATAATAATATGAATCTGCTTCTATGTAAATAACAACTTACATTACTTTCGTCTCCTTATGTCTATTCTCCATGATTTAATGTTCATGATGGAAAATTCATCTATTCGATTGAAAATCTAACTATTTGGTTTAAAATTTAATTGTTTATTGAAAACTTATATCTTCTGGTTAAAAATGGTACCTGTTTTGTAAAAAATTCGTCTCTTCAGATGAAAATTTGATCTCTTTTTGATAAAAATGCAAGTGGTAAAAAATTATTTTTTTTTTATACGAGATTCAACTTTTTTGTTGAAAATTTCATCTCTTTTTAATGTGTCTAACTGTTTTTCTTTAAAATTACAATATTTTCGGTTAAAATATCAATTATGTATTACATTTTTTGTTCAGAATTCTGCTTCATTGGTGAAAATGTTGTTAGATATTTGATTCAATATATCTGAAATCTTCAAAAATCTTTTTGAATTTTCTCGAGGATCCTTGGAAAATTACATATATATAACATTAGGAACACATAAACTTGAAAAATAAATAGTTATTCGAAATTTTTATTTTGTATTAAAAATATTTACCCCTCAAATCCAAATACTCCACGCGTGCGATTCATGATGCTAGTTATATTATAATATGATCTAGGATTCAACAAGGTTAATACTATTTTCTTCATTTACCATTTTTTATAAATATAAATTCGAGTTTCACATTTATTATTATGCTCTGATATAAATTTCATAATTCATTCTAAAAATATTGCTTACTGAAAATACTTCATACGTTCCTTTAACGATTCACTTTATGCATGCAAATAAGTAAATTTTCCTTCATTAGCCGAAAATCGTTGACGTGTCACGCTTTAATTGTGTGCGATGAGAATCTAGATTCTTATTATTTTATATCTAATCATTACATTTCAAAATTATCCTAAAAAGATGGATGAACAGCCGCGACCTTTTTTAATTTATCAGAACAGAGTTTTTTTTAATCAAAAAGGTTCGATTTTAAGAAGTAAAATTACTTTCGCAATTATGCAAATGCGAAAATAAAGAAAACAGAAATAACGAAAAACAAAAAGGAAACATCAAAAACGCAGACAAAAATAATTCAGCGAAAGTAAGATGTAAAGGAAAGTAATTAGGAGGGGCTTTCACCTCTATCTCTTTTAGTATAATATTAAAAGATTAGAGAAACTAACTTGTTTTAAAATTTTGAAGGCACAATATCACCACAAAATGCTTTGGGATGATCGTAATATTCTAGCGAAGTTTCGGACGATTTGGTTTGGAAGGTATAAAAGTAAAATAAAATAAAAAATGATCATTATTTTTGAAAAATTTCCTCTTTCAAGTAAGAAATTCTTTATTTTTAAGTTTTCCCCTATTTTAAGTCGAAACATTTTTTTGGTTGCTTTATTACAAAGTAGAATATATATTTGAGCCATCAAAATCGGTTGAACAAATTTTGAGAAGTTCGATTTTTTTATATTTTAAATTTTATGAATTTTGTGAAAAAAAAATTTAAAGAGTCCAAAGCGTTCAAAGTATTTAAACTGCATTGAAAAATATCTCATGCATTCTTTATATGAAGCAGTTGATTCTAATTTTTGTTGAAACAATTCGAAATTTTTTTTGGCCCCGTATAGAACTCGACCTGTCGCATGTTAATATTTCTCGATGATTCGAAGTTCGATGATTCGACTTCCTGGATAATTTGAAGAATATCATACGCTTCGCCATGATGATAGGGGCGATCGGGGTGAGACAGGACACTTTAAGTCTTTATTATTTTTATTGAAAATATTTACTTCCTGAATCTAATTGGACCAAGACGGTGTAATATTTATCTAGCCTTCCATCGAAATTACCAAAAACAAAAATTCTATTAATTTTGTTTCATAAATTAAGTTTTGATTATTTCAGTTTCATGAATTACGTGGCTAGTGGACTCAGTATAATTATTTTTGACGTCTATTCTCACATTAATCCAACGTAGGGACATAAATGACTTATTGCGTTTCTATTATTACCGCACAGAAATACAATGTGGAAGTAAATATAAATGAACTGAACAATAACTTACTAAAATAAATAATTTTGCCTCTACAAAAATATTAAAATGATCAAAATAAGAATAACACAGTGGCACAAAAAACAGTGTTTTTTTTTGTTATGTGCAAGTGATATATGACTTCCTGTAGAATTTTTGATGCTGAATCCTAATCCGGCATCACGTTTTCTCCTGCACGTCAGGTTTTTAAGATATCCTAACCAAAAAGTGCAAAAATCGCGATTTTTGCCTATATTTGAGGTTATGTAGCATCACGAAATTTCTTTCTTTTTTTTAAATTCTATTCAACATTTTGAACTACAACTTTTGCCCTTTTAAATCCATTTGATTTGGCTCAAATATCTTAAATAAGTAAATAAATAATCATATATTAAATATCAATTAAATATATTAAATATATTTAATACATTTAATTTATTATTATTTATTTATTTAAGATATTTGAGTTAAATCAAATGGATTTGAAAAAGCAAGAGTTGTACTTCAAAATTCTGAATAGTGTTATTTGAGGAGAAAAAATTCGTGATGCTACATAACCTAAAATATAGGCGTAAATCGCGATGTTTTTACTTTTAGGTTAAAATGTCTTGAGAACGGACGTTTTAGAGAAATTCTGAGGCCGGATTCGGATTCAGCATCAAAAATTCTACGCACAATCATATACCACTTGCTTATAACAAATTAGTGTACCACTGTGCAATTGCAAACACACATTATGTTAACCTGTAAAATCAATATTTTAAAAGATGAACACTTTTGTGTCGGAGAAAGAAGTGACTGAAATGCGTAAAAATGTTAAAACTTGTCCTATCTCTGCATTACAATAATAGTCAAAACTTAATACATATACTGAAGACATGATTTGAAAAATAAAATTTGCAACTTGAAAGGAAATAAACTATAGATCACGTAAAAGATACACTGAAATGTCATTATATACAACTTGATATATATATTTCAACATCTACCGAATTTCTGGGGATTCTACGCTACACTTGTTTTTTATTGGGTTACCGACTAAATTGAGGCGTTGGTTTTTGTACATAAACACGTATAGGGTCCTTTACAGAAAGCCATGGCGAAAACTCATGTCGCTTACAGCTATCAAGTTACATCTCAATTCACTCTGTGGAGGATCCTGTACAGGATCATACACAGTATCCTTCGCCAAATTGCTGCACAGGATCCGTCAAGATTTGTATGGATTTGTGTACAGGAACATATGCTGAATTCTCTGCAGTTCCTCTACAGGAATTTTCAGCTGCGAAAGCACAAAATCCAAAAAAGGTAGATCAAGATAGCGAAAATAGACCAGCCAGTTCAGGTTATATCAGCACGTAAGAAAATATATGTTTTTAATAAAAAGGTAATTGTACTAATTACCTGTGCATGAGTCTTTTTTTAGTAATAATATTCAGGTGCTATTCTTGTGACGAAGTAGTTAAAGTAGGCTCTTGAAATACAAACTTTAATTTCATAACGTTACTTCATCTTGATGGTTGTCCACTTTTCATTCAATATCACGTGAACGTTGACCTGAAATAATTAAAGTTGAATCCACGGCATGTAATTATTCGGCGAAAACAAATGTCTCTGCCGTTTCCGATAATACGTTTCTCCTGAATTTTGCGAATAAGTGGAAGAAAGGTACGTACTATTTAAAAAGCTTAAATTTTTCTCGAATTCAGTTGAATTAACTTGAATCTATATTATAAAGTTGAGTTACGAAAAAAGTCATCATGCAGATATTCAATGCCGAAAATAATTTCTTCTTTATTGCAGATTTTTATGTGATTAATGCCAATTTTTTCTGGAGTAAAAGAAATACTTTGCACTTCTGTGGAACTTGTATCATGAAGTTTAGAAGCTACTCCTTTACCAGAAGGCAATGGTACTCAAATTTTACATTTATATTTATGTATATCGTACACAAATATTATATAATATTTGTATAAATATATCAATATTCGCGAGGGAATGAAGCTCCACCGAGGGCAAACTTATTTTCTTTTTTTAATTAAAATTTTTTTTATATAAATGCACACTCGCATGGGCTTCTCATAATGGTAAATAGTAAGAGTCACTCTTGTTAATTCTTTTGTGTTTCTCTTTTTATTTGTTATTCGCGGAGGTTTGAGAAAAAAGGAGAAATGGAGAAAGGAGTAGTTTCACTTGGAGCATCATTCACCATCAAGGATCGGCGGTACGGACCACGAGGAAGCAAGGCGGGATGATGTCGCCCAAGTACAGATGCAACCGAAGGTTGTTCTCCGGGGTGGAATGTGGATGAGACTCCCGCATATTATTTCTAAGTTTTAGATGCACCCACATACGATATGTGTTTGTAACTAATTTTGTTACATTACCATTTAAGTTATTATTTGGTTATAATTAATTTTTATATTATGATAATGCATAATTCAATTATCCTTTACTAGGAGGGTATAACATGTAGTTCTACGTTAATTTAATTACCTAAGCATTGATGTATTATCAATAGTTATATAGGTCAGTATGCTCATGGTATTACGTAAGTCATTATCTACTGTGATACGATTACCATTGGTTGTTACGACAGACTTTAAACTAATTTTGGGATGTAACAGTCCTCCCTCCTTAGAATCATCATCGTCCTCGATGATTTTTGTATTTGTTAGAAAATTTATATTGGCGCTCCTTAATGCCATTTTCAATTAAGATTTTCTTGCTTAAGGTTTTAACGTTGATTATTGGACACTTAACAATTATAATGACATATGTGGTTTTACATACTTGATCACAATTCTACAAAGACTTGTGTGCTTTTCTTTAAGGTGCAGACCGTAGTTTAAATTCAGCCAGTTTGTATTTAATAACATTAAGGACTCCCAATTTACTTTTACATGAGCATACGCATGTAGAATTTGATTAAATTCTACAATTTATGATTTTCGCGATTCCAAGATAAAAGGCCATTTTACGAGGTGAAATGATTCTCCATTGGGCCTATTTTGTGCGACCTATGATCTCGTGATTGGCAATTCTTCTCTTGCAGATGCTACTATTTTGTTCTAGTCTACTTTTACATGATTACAGCGTGTAGGTGACTCGTTCGCCGGTTGTTGCGACACGTGATTCGAGATGCCTTACTATGGGTGTGGTATTTCATTCCGCAGGCGGTCTTCTAATCCTTATCACGGTCGGATTGCATTCCTTAAGCCGGCGGCCATCAAGATTAGGGACGTCGCTATGTACCGTTGCGGTTTCACTTGCTTATCAGTTTCACATTCTCCATCTTGTTCGAATGAGCGGCGTTCCTTTTAGTCATACAGGCGGAGTCTCGCTTCTGAGCTAGTGTTTCACTCACTGCGGTCACTTACATCTGACACAATAGGAAGTTATATTAATGTTTCAATTATAATAATAGTTATTGGTATTAATTATAGTAATTCTGATGTCACCTCTTTCTAAATTAATATTTTTATAGAAAATTTTTTTCTTTTCTTAGCCCACCTTAATAAATTCCCTCGATTCGTCACATAAATTGGTTAGATAAATTACTCACTTATGCTTTTTCTTATCAAGAGCACATAGATAGAACTTTTGTTTTTTTATGTTTCACTAAAACGTATTGGTTAAGCTCTGGATACAGGGAATTAATTATATTCTGGGTCCAATAGTGGTTTTATAGCTTGTTATGTAATTATATAACAACAACAGTTTGCTTTGAAGGATTCTGCAATTTGAGTGTAATCTTTATCCATATTATGGAATTTGTCATTGATGATCATTTAGAAGGGTAGAATTTTGAAATGGTAGGATTTTTGGGAAAGGAAGTCAGTGGGACCGTAATACTTGAATTTACAGATCTTCTTGCATTGCTATGTAGAGTGGTCTTGAGGTAAATTATTGAGATTGACATTAGATGTTGTCCGGTTCTTATCGTATTGTAGGCGTTCCCTGGCCGGTGAGATCTTATCACGAAATGATTAAATTTCGTGTGAGGAGCAGCCACGATGAGATGGTGGCATCCTCATACGAAGTTATATGTGTAGTTTTCCTTTGCTTAGTTTTGGAGGTTCTTTTTCCAGTGGAAACAGCCTTAAGGATTCCCATCACTAGGATGATGCAGCATGATGCTATGTCAACATCATGTTCTGGTCCCATACATTTGTTTCTTCGCGTATAGCAAAGATTTTTACTGGAAAAGTTCTGGATTTTTATTTTTCCGTCCTCTCTCCTTAGAATGGTTTATCGTCATCGATGAAAATGTTCTCGTTTTGATAGACATCGAAACAAAGGTGCAACCGGTGTAGTGTAGACCCCTCGTCACTTGAATAGCTGAACGAGTGATTACTTTTCTGTTTTTGCTGAGAACATTGCAACTGATTGTAGGGATTAGGAAAACAAGGAAATTTCATCAATCTTGCTTGATTACATGTAATTTTGATACATCTCGGAATCTCATTACCAGCATTTGTTATTGCTGTCCTTTAATTAAGATGTTGTTTGCTTTTAGAAAATTCGAAAATAAGAGCTAGCGTACTTGTCAGTACCAATTTAGGTTGAATTTTACTGTGCGTTTCCGTGCTAAACTTCAAAATTCCTATAATTAATTTTCATCCCACACACAAAACAATATGGACCAAGTCAATGCGTTCACTCCTAGAAAATCTGCATACAAATTTATATGAAGACATTTGCGAAAAGAATATTCTCATTTTAGTTACAATATACAAGGTTATACCTTTAATATTAAATATAATGTAAAGGTCGGTATAGCAGTTGCTTAAAACTCGAACTGCTTTTATTTCTTTAAATCTGGTCAATTATTTGAAGTTCAGGTAATTGATTCAATTGCTTTTGTAAATAAAGTGTAACTTTCTCTAAAATTGGTCGAAACTTAATGTGAGTACATTTAATCGCAGATAACAGCTGATGTTTATTCAGCTGAAATCTGATCGAAATTTAATATACATGGGATTGAAGTCATTTGCATATACCGTAAATTAATTTTAATATGTCATCATGTTGTAAAATTAATAGACATGTATACCAAATTGAAAACATTTTTAACAGTGAAGAATAAATTTATTTAGATTTTGTGTAAAATGGAATTATCTGAATTAATATTATAATTTCATATGAAATTTAAAACACATGTTGCTTACATCGATTTCGTAAGCTTGAGGCATTAATTTTAATATGAATCGGTGTTCTGAAGTTCATACCATTTTTCAACAGTGTTTCTTGAATCCCATTGTTCAGTATCAGGAATATATTCTCTAAAGTATTGATACCCTATTGAACCAGACACATATCTTTTATTAATTCAAAGAAAGGTGAAAGGGGTAACCCTATCCTTAAATTCTCCCCTCGCATCTTGTCAAAGCGGCTACGCCTGGCATCCAGCTCGCGCTCTGCTTGCAACGGAAACATATATCGCGGTTTGTGATTTATTACAGGTTTTAGGGTCCCTTGCTCAGCTATGGTTCTGGTTGATTTTTGTGATGGGCTTAATATGGCTTGTGCTGATTTATCACACTTCTGTTTTATTCAAACTAGATTGTCGGTGAAGGATATTTTAGAGTGTTTGAGGGAGATTCTAGTTCTTCTAGGAAATGTGCATATTTATTTTCTTCACTAGTTTCTTTATTTCTAACTCCTTGAGTTTCGAGTTCTTTTAGTTCGTTTTCAGCTCGGTTTATAAATGAGTTTATTCTTTGATCGAATTCCGTTTCACTATCTAGTTCAAGTTCCTCGACGGTTTTTCATATTAAATTTTTGTGTTGATCCCGTTCCTTCATAATCAGTTATCTGATCCTGCGCAACTTTCGATTCTTTATCGATGAAAGGAATAGGCTTCAAAGGGTTCGAATGAGTAATTATATGATTATGCCAAAATGAAATTTTAACCTTTTCTTGAAGGAGATATTCTCATCCTAGAATTCCATCTGTGTGTAGAGGAAAATCTGGAGAGGCAACATGAAAGACTACCAAAGATTTTTCTATAGGTAGCTTCATTGTGCCTACAGTGGCAATTCTTTCTTGAATCAATTCTGTTATGTCCATATATTCATCTTCGTTTACTAATACTTCTTCGTTTGACGAATTTAATTTTATAATATTAATATCAGCTCCTGTAGCGATTAAAAAGGAAACTTTCGTTTTATTGAAACTAGGGGATGAAAATTCTACTGCTGGGCATTCTAAATAAATTTTGAATCTAAATTTGTCCGTGTGTTCTCATGACTTGTACGCTTATATGACGCTTCTAGCTCTTCATGCTCGTCGTTGCGTATGTACGACGAACAGATTCTTAGTTTAAATGGTCTGCATTTGTTGAAAAAGGGGTTTGAATATTGAATTCATCCGTTGAATTGTATGGATTAGGATACCCTGTAGTTTGCAGGAATATGATTACACGGAAAATCTGAAAATTCTTGCGTGTCGGAAATTCTCTTTGGTTTTTGATCATGAGCTTCATAGGGGTATACAGTCGTTGTAAAACGAACATGAGCACTAGCATTATGATCATATGAATCTAAAAAACTGGGGTGAGAATATCTTGATTCATGATAAGGGTTTGTAGGATATTGAGAAATTACCTGCGGTCTCGCTTCGTATTCGAGCGCGAGTTTTAAAGCAGTATCTAAACTTAAAGGGTTGCGCGCTTTCACTAAACTTGAAATACTATCCGGTAATCCACGTTTTAAAGCTTCAAGAGCACAGTCGCTTAGTGGGACTAAGAGTTGCTTCACATTGCGATATTTATCATCAAGTGCAGCTTGAGCTTCTTGAGATTCGCCATTTATGACATCCTGAATGAAGTCTCGAACTGGCATATTTTTGCCATCATAGCTAGGCGTATTTACAACCCCTTGTTGTACGGCAAAACATTCTGCCATAGACGTCATAATTGCTTAGCTAAGAGAACGATTAATATCGCCAGCAAACTGGGTTTCGTTTGTATTATTATCAGGTATTTTGCGAGGTTTTCGTTTAAAACTGAGAATGAATTTTGATAATTACCGAGAAATTTGGGTATTGTTAGACCTAGTTGGGACAAAAATGACTTTCCGACTATTCCCGATATTTCACATGGAAGTTCTATTGTTATAATGTTAAAATCAAAGAAAATTTCCAAAATTTAAACTTGGATGATGCCCATTTTACTTTCCTTCTCAAACGTATTTCGATTCAAGTAAAAAAACAAGAACAAAAAGGTATAGATAATTAATTTTGAAATTTTATATCCTTTCATATCAGCAATGAAGCGACAACACTTTCACGTATCCATGTTAGTAAAATTAACGAGGATAAACTCTATTGCAATAATTTGATAACATTAAGTCCAAAATGATACTGCGTAAAATCTTTTAGTAGATAGCACAAAACGATTATCTAAAGTTAGTTTTAAGTTTGTGAAACGGTTATATGTTGATTCATGATTCCGTATGAACTTTCTTTAGGGCTACGTATAGATCGTGTTGTATTTGTTTGAGAAAGAAGGTGAGTTATCAACATTTTAAAGTGATTGATCTCGATAAGGGATGGTGGTTTATCCACCTGAATGAAGCGAATATTCACGAATGGGTTGTAAGAAAGCAATTTCGATGAATGGTTATTTTGATTCATTTGAAAGTTTACTTATTTATTATTTGTGGATGGTTGTCAAATATTCACTTAAAACAATTATTAAGATTCAAATATTTGATGAAAATGACTCTATCATAAGTGCGTTATTTGTATAAAAGTAAAAACTCAGCTGAAATGATAATTGTGTTTATTAGACGAAGTATCATGCGTTATAATGCAAATGAAATGTCTGACCGCAAACGCCCATTTATCACTAACAAGTAGTTGGGAGCGTTGTTTAGTGGAAAAAGGCAGTAAAGGTTATACCATCACGCTATGACGAGTAATGAGTGCAGGAGTTCGTGTACTATGAAAGGCTCTGTAGCTATAGTTCGAATGGTTACAGAAGATATAAAATAACGATATTAATACACAATTGTATGATCTGAGTTACCTTTAGCTAAAAACGCAGATTTGAAAATGAAATTGGGAATATGCTGCAACTAGTTATTAGTTTTATGCATTGAAGTTCGCTACTGGATCAGAAATGTTTCAAATAGCCAAAATTGCCTTTTTGAATTAGTTGAGCAATTAAGATATGGAAAAAAGTGAAGATTTTAAACTAATTAAATTTTAAATTCTTCAACCATCTTTTAGATGAGAATTCCACTTGATTGTGGTTTATTTGCGCAATTTCAATTTTAAACAGGATTTTTATTTTAAAAGGTTATTAGTTCGCGGAAGCGCGATTGTTGAACGTTGATCTTTGATGACGTTGTTTAAAACCCTTCGCTTGTACAATCCTGCTACAAGTAGTACATACAAGGTTAAATTCAGGGTATTTCGTAGGATTATTAACGATGGCAGAGCTTGCGAGCACGCGAAGTATACCAACGCCTATCATGCACTTCTAACTTTGCCTTGCCCCGAAGATGACCGTGCAACGTATCTAAGAAGGACTCATACTCTCGAGTGCTGATGAAGTAACTATCTTCAAACTACACTGAAGCTAAATTGTTAATTAAAACACTGAATTTGAACGAAAGTGACCATCCCACCGCTGCCAACAAATCAGCTGTCACGTCCCGATCAAATGCGAGGGTAGGTTGGTAATAGGGTAGGTAAGGGAGGTTAAATGGATTGATTAAGTCAGGTTGGTAATGCCTGATAGTTTATAATTTTGTGGGATCGTTTGCACTTAATCAATCCCAGGGGATTGTGTGAATTCAGAATAACAGTGATTGGAAACATTAATTATTTATTAAGACATGAGAGTAGAAAGGAATTCCAGTTAAGTAATATGTATAAACTTAAGCTACCTTCCAGTCCAAAAGGGCAAGGGTAGATTTGAATGTCGATGATGTCCCCGATACGTTGTAGAATATCGACGGAATTCTACCAGGTGTTTCAATTGATTTATAACAGTGATTCGAAATCAATTTATACGACGACCGAAGACCGAAGGGACTTTATTTTCATAGCTGGACTGCACGTTACTGTTTTGCAGTGAGATAGAAGCTAGCGGTTTAATCAAGGCGGTTCTCCATTTAGGGATATTTTGCGGTGAGGTGAAAACACGCGACTTAGTCAAAGCGGTTCGTAAATTGATGTAGACAGTATAACTGCTTGAACGATAAAGACAACCACTAGGGGTAAGTCTGGGGTTTATAAAGGGAAAGACTTCTTCAAAAGTCAAGTGCAGTTAGCTAAAGTTACGAATAACACGTACAACTCACTAAAGTTGCGAATGGCACGTACAACTCGCTAAGGTTACGAACGACACGTACTTGCTCATCCATCATCTACCTGATGATTCAGGTTGACTCAGTCCTCTCTTGTACTGTTTAATTTATGTACTAATTATCGATAGATAATTTGGTTACTCTTCTCTTTCCCTTTCATGACCAGCTTCTTATTTCTAAGTTTTAGATGCAAACACATGC